>VXBL01006975.1:71178-148223 GCA_013400195.1 Aramus guarauna | reverse complement strand
AAGGCCAGGTTGGATGGGGCTTTGGGCAACCTGGTCTAGTGGAGGGTGTCCCTGCCCAGGGCAGGGGGGTTGGAACTAGGTGATCTTTGAGGTCCCTTCCAACCCAAACCATTCTATGATTCTATGATTATTTTGAAATGCACTACAATTGTGATCCTCCTTCTGTATATGAGAACTTTCAAAAGTTTTTCAAATTTCTTAATGCCACAAAATGTCTTTGGATTCAATCCTGGTCTGTGAAGTTAAAGACAACTCTTCCATCAGCATACCAATAGCTAGACAACTCCTCTCATAAGCCAGTATACATTCACTAAAAATCCCAACCCTGTTGAGATATTTTACAATCTACATAGATTTCATTTCATCGAAACAATTAACAGTGTAGTTCCACACTGCTAGCTGAACCACAACCTACCACTTCTCCAACCAGCAGTCTTTATCACTAACACAAGCCCACTGGTATCTGAGACCAACTTTTTTCATAGAAACCAAACAGAGAAAGAAGTTCTGTTCTCCACAGCAAGCTCATGCAAGGGTGCTACATCTACAGTGTTCTGCCCCATTACACCTGAAGCAAAGGACACCCAGGATGCCCGATGCTTTTCACTTGTGATAAACTTTGCTGTTAACAGGACGCAACTGGACCACTGAGTCTCTGCAAAATGAACTCTGCACATACATGACATTCTGCCTGCTTGCTCTACTCTCTCAGCTTCCCGGATGGAAATACGACATCTATTAAGACATTTCTAAAAAGGATGTATGGTTTTATACAGATTACTTTAAGGCAGTACGTTGTCAAAACTAAATAGCAGTTATCTCCAATATTGCAGGTTACCCTTGTTAAAAATTGTAACACTTGATTGTGGGAAAATAGCTCCTAAAGTCATTCTTAAAAAAACCAAAACGAAACCCAAAAAACTCCCAAGAAAACCAAGGATGAGTCTAGTAGTAGTTATGCACCTGAAATTTCAGGTTCCTTGTATTATAAACTAAGTTATTGTAATGAAGGTTAGAGTAATGCAACCATGTAACACAGTATGACAGAATCACATGAGGACAGCCCCTGCGTGAGGAATAGTAAACTTTGAATCCTAAGTTCTTTGTTGTCAGTAAAACAGCGCTAAAAGTGACTTCATCAGTGACATTCACTGAATCATCACAAAGCTGTCAATCAAGTCATTGCCCTGACCACAAAGTTCAGGGCAGAACTACAACTTACAATTACAGACAACCGAGAAATCAGAGATGAACACCATTTTTCAGGCACACACTCCTAAGAGACCCATACTTCATGCCCATTAAGTGGAAGGATTTCAAGGATAAATTTAGCAAGATATGAGTTTTGAGATAGCAATTCATCAGCTGGCGGTATTGCAGAGATGACAATAACATGTACCATGCTTTGTAACTACAGAACTATATTAGACTGTGCCAAAGGGTCTGTCTTGTCCTGAATCCTGTCTCAAAGGAACGCCTAAGGAAGAGTGAAAATGCAAGAGGTGCGTTGTAGGCCAGTACACTTTCAACTTCCTACTGCTTCCACTTCAGAGAACTTCCTGAGTGGGATGTGACTTTGGTATGTAGTAATTGTTCCTTTTTTTTTTCTCTGTATACTTATCCACTCATTGGACCTGTCTTAACTCTTAGGATCAGCAGCTTCCTTGACAATAAATTGGAAGCTGCCCTTCCACAGGCCCACTGCCCAGCACATCCAGAATCTATTTGTTTTGAATATTGCTCCCATTAGCCTCATCTAATGTGCCCTACTTCTTGTACTGGAGGAGACAAGTTGATTGGTATCCATCTTTGTCATACTGTGCATGATTTTAGACCTACATCTTTTCTCCTCTCAGTCATTTTTTTTCAAGACTGAAAATTCACAGACAACTCAATTATCTTTGGGATCATCTTTATTGCTCTTCTCCAAGCTGTTTCCACTTTTATGGATTTTTTTGAGATGAGGGGATCTTTGCACAGTACCCAAGATAGGGGTGAACAATGACTTTATACATACAGTGCCATGCCAGTCTTTTCTGTTCCTTTACTAATAATCTAAAGGTGATTTTTATTTTTTTTTAATAGTAGCTAAATCAGTATGCATGTTCTAGTTACCTTGTTGTATCATCTCAGCTTCAAGTCCATTTTTGGGATATGATAACTTGACTTAATCTAATCATCAATCTGCTTATTCTCTAGTGACCAAGAAAAATCTCAGACGTTTTTAATGTTGTTTTAATTGTAGCCATGAGAAGGAAGCTCAAACCAAAACTAGCACTTGGGTGTTAAGTTCTATGCATACCTATACTAACAGACAGTTCAGGCCCTGAAGGATTTATTATTTAATAAACAAGACAAAAGATGAGCAAAATAAAATACCATCTTATTTCACATTTGGGAAGCACTGGCAAAACAGTTCAAACTGTTTTACCTAGAGTTTGCAGGTATCTTTTGTAGAGCAAACAATGCAGTTTTCCTTACTGGCAGGCCTTGGTGAGATGGCAAAACAACTCTCTCTCACAGTGGTGATTTTTTTATTTGGGAACATGGACTGAATTATTATCTCTAGGCTTATGCAATAAAGCTACTGAATCACTCATTATGGTCTACTCCTGCACAGACAAATGAAATAAAACTCATGCAGACAGTAAGACTAGGAACTTGTGAATTACAGAGGTCACTTTCCAAGAAGGACATTAAAAAATGGTCCAAAAACTCTGTCAAAGATCGTCCTAGATCAGTACCAAATGAGGCTTAGAGCTAGCTCAGCAAACTGAAATGATTTTAGAGGCGCTTTGAACACATCTGTTTGAAGATACGTTCATTATTGAAATTCTGCAACATCTGGCTAGGAGATGAGTACATTTGGCTAGAAAATGAGCACACCCGGCATCCCTGCGCTATACAAGACAGACAACAGACAGTGGCCGCACAGACAAAAGTCAAAATAGATACTTCAAGCAGAGCCACTGGGGAGATGGGTACCCACCCTACCGATTGCATCATTCTCTCTCCCTTTGCCCAATCTCAAAAGACAATATAGAAATTACAGATGGATAAACAAGGAGGACCCTTTCAACTAAAGTTTCTAAATAAGTATTTTTAGAAACACATCTACTAAAGGAACCTTATTTCCCAGCAGAGAAATTACTGCATAGGAAAAAGAACCTTAAACGATACAAGAACAATATTTAATATTGATACATTGCTTACAGCTTATAAATCTTCATAAACAAGGTTATGAAGTAACTGAGTAAATATTACCACCCTTGTGTCAAGATGGACAGGAAACAACAACAGCCATTAAATGTTGTTTCTAAAGAAACAGAAGGAATAAATGCTTGAAACATGACCTCAATTTGGGGATGTTGATTTCAAGGGGCTTGAAATGGCCTTACCTCCCAACAGACAAACACTGCACTGGTAAAAAGGTGATACATATTCCTGATCCTAACTGTCCAACTGCATGCCTACTTGTTTGTAACACAGGAATGTAGGTTAATTGTATTACTCAATCTTGGATTGCTGCTGTTGGATTGATCTTGGCAGCTGTGGCAAGATCACATTTTGCAACCTACTGACTGCAAGAAAGCAACTAGACGCAACTTATCTTTGTCTCTGGCACACTTCAATATGCTCTTCACGGGGCTGTATACTTAGACCATACAAAAGAAAACTAAAATATAGACTGCAGCAATCTACTATTAAGTGGATTTCACAAGAACATCACCTGTTACTGCGTTACAGGGAATTTCCATGGTATTGATTTTAACATTGATTTTAAGAATCCTTGCACACATGAGACAGATATCTTGAGGACTGCTCTTAGCAGAGGGAGGGGTCATACAGGGACTCAGCTTGATTTGAGGTGGGGAGAACAGGAATTTGCAGTGGGCATTCCTACCCTCCACGTGCAGAGCCTGGATGTGCTGCACTTCAAAACACTCAGCATAATTTTTTCGTCAAGGTTTTGGCTAAGCTAGAAGATGAGTTGAGAGCTGGAAAGGATTTCTGTGATATGTATCTGTGATATGCATTTATTTATGAATGGGGACTACAGCAGAGGAGATGGTGAAAGACCTTTCCATTACACTAAGTGATTGCAGTGTGAAATTAAATCATACAAGAGCTCAAAGGGCATAGGGTAGCCACACAGGTACATTTACAGATAAGAAGAAAAAATGCTAATAAATATTTCCCCTGATTAAGGTTTCCTCTTAGGAACTTGTAGTAACCCAGCTCACAACATGAACCTTCTCTCCAGCACACACTGTACATAAAGGAGGAGTTTCCCCACATGACTTCATACTAATTACCTACAAATAGTCATACAAGAAAAACCTCAACCCACTCATGCTCTTTACAGCCGTGATTAGCATTTTTGTTTCAGAAGTTCTGAGTGACATTGCTTGCTTGGAATTCATTACTCAATCTCCCTGCATAATGTATAGAAACTCACTGCGAATACGTCAGATTACACAGTGCCTTTACGCAGTGCCCAGGGCACCTTGCAGCTGCCTGCAGCTTCCCAAAAGATTGTCCATACACCACTGCAGCTGGTCCATGAACATTTACGGATAGATCACAACAGCCTGGCAAGGCATGTACGACATTTTAAATGCATGTTTTTAGGCTACAAGAAAAATGCAACTATTACTCCCACTGGACTCTCAAAGCTTCGGGACCTCTAGATAGGTAATTTGTCTGTGGGTGGGTGGGGAGATGCTTTGCATAATCATGAAGCAGTATTAAGGTACACCAAAAGTTATGGGAGCCCTTCTATCTTCTAAACCACAGAAGTTTCCTTCCTAACAGAACTTGAAATTTATAGGGATCAGTTCATTTACCTGCAAAGTACCACCTCTGGCCTGAGGAACAAGTAATAAGGTAATAGTATCAAAAATACTTTTAGAATTGATTAGTCATGCTACTTCATCTTGTATGAGTAAGATAAGTCTGCAGCTGGGGATGATCTTACAGAAAATGGAATTGCCCAGGAATTACTCATCAGAGGAGACTCTTAGCAGGTCCTTCCTGAGAAGTGGAAGTCAGCACCACATTGCCCCTGGTCCATCCTGAGGGGCTGTTACAACACCCATTCGCGCATCTGTTCTCTCACCACTACCACCTCCCGCCGTGCCTCGTCTTTTCTCTCGCTCTGTGACCCCACTGACCAGGGCTCGTTTCTGTGAGACAACAAATATATAACTGATAAAACCAAAGACAGAGGGGTTCCTATAATCACTGTCAAGTATACCAGAAAAATGCAGGCGGGTGAAAGAAAGGGAAGAACATCACACATTTAACATTTTAAGACTGACAGGGTGGTAATATGACATTCTAGGTTGAGATGCCTTTTAGAAGTTAATTTTACTTGTAACTCAAGTGGGAAATGGTTGCAGTGTTCACAGAGGCACAAGGCCGTGTGGGACCCGTGTCACCAGTGGCACCCCAGATTTCCAACTGTATGTTTTCCATTCTCCGTCCCTGCTATAGTACTTGATGTTTTGGAATTATTTTCTCATGGGTCCTTAGTTCAATTTGGTCCCTTTTCTGATTTTGTCCTCTCCCCAATATTTAGCAGCCTTCCACACAGTTATTTTCCTTATATTGCCATGTCTTTGTGATCTTTCTTCTCTACACTGTTTCTCAAGAGTTCTGCTTTAATCAGCTGCCTGGTAAAGCCTCGGGTTTTCCTTGAATTTGTCTTGTATGTAAATCTGAACAATGACTCTTTCAGGTAACAGCTGCCTCTGTACCTTGAAAAAGTTGAATTATCCTGCCTGCACTAAACTATTTCTAACAATAGTAATTGTTTTGAGACATGTTGTACAACTTCACAACAGGAGTTGAAAGCTAAAAATGGTCAGATAGCATCAGTCTGAAGAAGAATCACCCAGAAATTAAAAGCTTCACAGATGTAACAAGACTAAAAATATTCCACCTGTTTTTCCAGTGAACAGTTCTGTTGGAACCAACTTCACAACACAGAGTCTCTCAGATTCCTTGCTGCTTTTTTGCAGTTTCACTACAGAAAAGATTGCTTACCATCAGCATATAACAGCATTATTGCATTAGCTAGCACAGAACGTTATGACATACTTATATGACATAATTGCACGTGACAATCATCTGAATACACAATGTCCCACCAACTGAGCTAACAAGTTGTCAGATGCAAATTAATGTGTGTCACATTTACAATTGAAGAACATAATCGTTGGATAAGGAAGTGTTTGGTGAAATACTTAAAAGCTCAGGGTAAGATTTTCTATTAGCATTCAGAGGAGCGAGGAGTCTAGGTTTCCTTAACTTTTGATTCTGTCTCAGTGCAACTCCTGCACATTTTGCCATCAGTCTGATAGGGGCAATATGAAAATAATGCTTCTTCCCAGGGGGACCATCATTCATAATTTAGAAAGGAAACCTACTAGCCAAATAGCATTTCTTGTGAAGCGACATACTCTGCATAGCTTTATGAACTGGGTCTTTTCACCAGTCACTAACTAGGACAGCTAATCAGATGGGTACATGGGTTAAGTCCAAAATTCACTGATTTTTGCATATGTTAAAAAGGTACAAAATGCACATTTTGAGAAATATAGAAGCAACGAACAAGGGAAAAAAAGGAGTATTGATTATAAATTTGAAACATAAGAATACTTAGTGAAAATTGGAATCAATTTAAATATGCATTAAAACCCCAATAAGACTTCAACTCCAGCATTTCATTAAATGTGCGGGGTATTTCAATAGGTTTTGCAAACCAAATGAAGGAAAAAAAGAATACAACCCTAACAAGTCTGAATATTTTAAAAAAGTTAAAATTTATTAAAATTAACAACCATGTTCACTGTAATTGATGTGTTCATATGTGAACAAGGTGACAAATGAAACTGAATGTTCCAGAATAGTTCGACAAAATCCAAAACAACAGCATCATGAAACAACTATGGACAAACAGGAAGGTCTAGATTGTAAGATTCAATTAAAAATGTAATTGGTCAAAATGACCTTGGGGAAAAACAGAATTGGTAATCCCAAAACTCAGAATGTAAAATAAAGCCCAAAAAAGGTAGTGAAGCCAGTGTATTTAAAAGTAGTAGATACTAGCATTTCTCGAGAAGCTACCTTTACTGTGTGTAACTGGATCTATCAAATACAGTGAGTTCAGTAATTGGAAAGATACTGGACAAACAACGCAGACATTCAATAAACGGGGGAAAAAAGCTTAATCTCGTCTAGTCTACACACTTAGAAAAGAAAAAGTTTTTCACAGAAGGATAGACTTATGGAACAGAAACCCAATTATGATGATTTAGGCCAGGGGTTTCTGGAAATGCAGATGAAATACATAGCAAACAAACCAGTAAGTCCATCTGTACCATGCTGTATGTTAACACCTGTAGGAGTCATGACATAATTGCTGTCTGCTGGCTTTATAAATGAAATCGCATAATTGATTAGGTTCCTTAAGGACTGTTTTTACATTCCCCTGGAAAATTCTGTAGACTGATGGAGACTAGTTACCTCAACACAAAATTCTGGAGGTCTGTCTGGTACAAGAAAAAAATCTTGTGTTCCTTTTAGAAAGGACAAACGTGAATAGTGCATTGACACAATGACAGACAGAAGTAATATCCGACATAGAGTCAGTAGGATTTCAGTGACACAGAAAGTGGAAACTGTAATAAGGTGATGTGCTGGTAATAATTCAAAATATAAAACAAAGAGGTAATCATTCATGACTGGAAGTTCACAATACAGGAAGATTTGTACAGACTTGGAATTTAAGCAGAGGGAAGTAGGTTCTGGTTAAATACACATACAATTAAAAGACTAGGTACACAAATGTAAAAATATGTTAATTAGTTTTAAAGGGAAACAGGGAAGAAGAGCAAATGAGAGCATTATATATAGCATATCAGGTGCGAGTTGTACAACTGTTTTATATGCTGTCTAGCTTACTTTAAAAGAAAGCAAGCAGCTCTATTTACACACAGGAGTCCATCCCCACTGTCCAAGCAGAAAACAAACAAGGTCCTTCTTCCATGTTTCCAATTGTTTTCAGGCTCTTGCTCCTGTAAAAGGCATGATGAAGCGCATGGCAACAGAGTATGAAGTGCACAACCAAAGTAATATGATTCAGAGATCCATATCCATTAGAAAGAGCAGAGAAAAAACGTAGGGAAATAAGAGCGTTCTGAAGTTCACCAACTGCTAAGCAGACTGATAAGCAGAGAAGTCATGGACAGATACTCACATAGGTGGCTGCCTGGAAGCACACGCAGAGTGCGCAACGCACAGAACACACTGTCACAACGCGGGATGGGAGGCACTGGCATCAGCTGGATACACACATCATACCTGTCCTGGGGTCCTCAGCTCACGTCTGGGAGAAACTCCGCTTTCAGAATTGTCGTGGCCGCCTCAGACTTCAAAGTAAGCTTGGACAATGCACAGCACCTAAGGATAACTCGAGCTCTTCATGCTTTTCTCCAGCCATACAGTGCCGAAGCGGGTTTGCACAATGTCTCGCTGACACTTCTTGGGAGCTTCCAGGAAAACAGAACACCAAAACCACAATATTCATTAATTATTGGCTGGAACAGATAAATATTTTTTCTGTTTCACTACTGAGTCACATTGTAACTCAGTTGTATTACGTTATCCTAAAAGCCCATTCTAATGGGTAGTGCTAGCAAGGAAGGCAGAAGTTGAGTCAGAAACAAACGATTTTTCCCAGTTTTGAGAAAATAAATCTCTAGTCGAGTTTTATATATACTTGTGTGTATCTCAGTCAACAGTAAGGACTTGTGTCTTGTGGAGCTGTGAAGTAATTTCTTTCAATTACATACTCGTATGGCTACTCATTCTGAAAGGGCTAGGTTGTTCCTAGGTATCTGAATCATTTCAAAGGCAAGTTTAGACTAAACATTCCCACAAATGCCATTACAAATACAGAGACATGCAGTAATTCTCTATTAAAACAAATTCTCAGATGCAAAGCAACTGGCATCTGTGGCCATGGCTACATATGGATGTCAAACTGCGCCGGGACAGGACTTGTGCATGCCATGGCTGTTGTTGATACGACCCTGTGCATATTCCTGGTGTCATGATTCAGTCTGCTTACAGTTAAACAGGCAGATAAAGTAAGCTGACTTTGTAACTGAAAGCCTGCATTTTGAAACCAAGTCCTTCAACTTCAAAATGGGGACACTCTAGAAAAAAAGAATCTCTTTTTAGTCATCTTCCAAGGTCGCTAATTCCACTTTAATGGCAGGCTCCGGTTGAAAGAAAAATACCAAACTCACAAGAATTTAAAACAAAGCTAACCATCTGCTGTGTTGGATGTTTAATCCCTCCACACGTGCGAACACCAGAGACAAGCCCTTCGTTCCTGTTATTCGTATCGTGCAAAGATTTCATTTGAAAGTAATTATTGCTTGTTTAGATGCTACACAGCGCCCTGCGTACCAAACTGCATGTCTGCAATACCTTGCTTGGCAGGGACTTTTTTCTACATGATCCCGTGCCTATCAGTAAATTTGCCTTCATCAGCTTTTATTCTGTGTCTCTTCTAGGGTGGTACACACCTTCCCCTTCCTGCAGCAAGCCCTGCTCCCTGAGAAGGTACATCCTGTGCAACTCACTTCCACATTAACACAAACCTGGGAGGGCAAAGGGGAAGTTGGTTGTTTCAAAAAGAAACTCAAAATTTACAAAGCAGCTGCCAATTAGCCAGACCTTAATTTTGCAAATTTATTTAGGAAAAAAAAAATTTAACATGAGCAAATGAGAATACTTCAGTGTTACAACAGAGTATATAAATGTCTAGCAATAGTCAAATAATTTGATCTTTAAATACAAAATAACCACATGAACACCTAATATACAGGTTTCATCTGAATACATATTTATTAGATAAATATTAGGTTGTCACATCATCTAACTACATACAGTTTTGCAAGACTAAAAATCACAATTATTTTTTCTGACCAGTTTAAAGTATGAAATGATTGCATTGTACTGTACATACAATGTACAAACAAAGACAATGGCCATTTTTGCATGTTACTTCAGATTGTACTTTTTTTTTTAATTCTCCTCTGATCGTGATATCAAAAATTGTACAAAGTATGAATTTGGTTACAATTTTTTTTTTAATCCCCTTATTTTTCTTCATTATTTCTGTAGCACCCTAAAAATACACAGGTGATAGACTAGTACACATAAGCTAAATATTACATGTAGATAAAACAAAACAAAACAAAGGATCAGAGTATATTACAGAAGTGAAAGTGAAACAAATGCCGAGACTCCACAAACGCTAACAAACAGGATTCATTTTCCACATAAGATGGAGCTTCAAGCTTTTTTTTCCTGCGAAATAAAAACAATGCACATTCCAAGGAAAATGAATGCATTTCTGTTAACATGTCTCTATTTGTCATTTACATATGTACAGCTGTCCCTTGAGTCTCCGCTGCAGACATCGGCGTGTATCTGTCAGTCCTATAATAATGTCTTGGCAGCAGAACTGTAGATCTCTGTGGGTTCTTTCCCAGATGAACTTCCATAGGGAAACAATTAAAAAGTAAACAAACAAACAAAAAAAGAATAAAAATACTACTGGAATTTCATATAATAATAATTAAGCTTTAAAAGAAACGACTGTGATTACCCTATTTGCTAGGTTTTTTTTCCACTAAACTTTAATACGGCAGTGAACAGATAATAGCTAAATTTTCATTTAGAAGCTTTTTCATACTCCACTATACAGTACCCGATTTTAGCTGACAGGTAAGTTTTATAACTGTCTCATGTGTCCAACATTTGGGTGATGGGTAAAAATCGTGTTTTCTCTCAAGTTCTGCTTAGAAACCAAATGTTTCTGTAAGGTTAAAAATGTCAACCATCCACTTTAATTCTTCTCTATTACTGTACAAAGCAGATGCAAACACTGCTCCAAACATATTGCTAGTATCTATGGTTTTTTTTCCCTTTATGCTTTCCAACAGGTACTTTTAAATTATACATTTTAAATACTACCAGTTAGCAAAAGGTCAATCCTTAACATACCTGGTTTAAAATACTAATGTTGTGTTTAAGAGAAAAATCATTTCAGGTGACTAACTTAGCTGCTCAGGAATCAATGGAGGGTGGAACATTAAATAGAATCAATTAAAAAAATCTGAGCAACTAGTTCCAACTAACAGTGAGAAATCTTCTTTATTCCCAAACCTATGGCTTAAAAAAACTTCCCCCCCCAAAACAAAAAGCCCAAACTCTCAGGGCATAAAGTCATTTTATCATTAGCCACCCCTGCAACTGACTTCAATACCTATATAAACAATGCAGCAAAAATACAGGGGGAAACCACTACAGTAAAATGGCTACAAAACACATCTGTATCTGAAGAACGGTCTTTCCTAGGAACTGCGTGATAGCAGCACCACACCACAACCATATCACCATGTATTACACCAAGGTATCTTTAATATTCTGCAGAGGTCCTCTACAGGTTGTCAAGCCTACATAAGAAAAAAAGACACTTCTAAGCAGAATAAAATATACTCTACTGTTTCCCTCCCCCACCCACCAACATCCCTAAGCGTGTGTTACAGTGCCCCAGTTCCGAGACGGGAGCACCGGTACAGTGATATAAATATGGTACCTTAGGTACTTGCTGCTTGCCTTAGTGCACCTTTATCTGTTCAGATCAGACAGCTGGTCCCAGGTGTTCTGCTGACTCGGGCAAGCGACCAACATCTCTGCCATTACCAGCCCACAATCACCCACAGTCAATGAGCATCGGTCGGTTAGTTGGGTTGTTGTTTCTTTTTTTGATTTTTTTTTTTGCCCTAGGCAATCACTTATTATTATTATTATTACTATTATGTTTCCAGGACAGAGCTAGGCCCTGATTGTCCAGGTACTGCTTGATGTATCAATTCATTCATCACATAAATGGATATGAAATTTGGGCTAATTTATCAAAAGAAAATGGGGGGGAAAAAAAAAAAAGAAAAAACCAACTCCCTTATTCTGTTAAAGAACCCTCAATTTTCTTTTTTAAAAAAGGACCCATATTTTTCTTCAGACAAGGTATTTAAAAACACCAGCAAAAGTATAACCAGATCATGAAAATGTTGAATATTATCAAAGACAATACTAAAATATTCACAAAGATATTTACAATAGCAATTCTTAAAATAATTGATTTTGCATAATGAACAGCGCCTTTCTTAAAAAAACTTGAAACAAGAAAAATATAAGTGTGGGACCATCTCTACATAATATGTTTGACAGTTTCAATACTCCTACTGGAAAATAAAAGAACTAAACCGCCATTTCCTTTAATATCTACAGCAAGGTGCTGCTGACTAGCATATATATATCATGACGCATGTACAGCAGTAGTGGGAAACGTTAACAAAAAGAGCAAAATAAAACCAAAAACCGCAAAGAATTTACAAACATGACTTTGGTGAGGAAAGCAAATCCAGAGTCATAAGCGCAGAGCATGCCATTTACAGCATTGCAAACTAAACACAGAGGGCTAGGAAGCTATCTACTCAAACCGACAGGAGCAAACAAAATTTCGCCTGGCACTTCAGTTTAAACCGTATCGTGGTGAGCAAGCGAAGGGCCTTTGATTGGATTTGGGATGAGGAAAAGGAGTAGGGTTAAATTTGCTTCAGTAACAAAAAGAAACGAAACCAATAACTGTACAGTGGGCAAAAGCTGAAATGTTGCACCACAAGGGCAAAGTTGGCACACATGCACTTCTTACACAGCTACTGTACATCATTTATAAGAGAGAGAAAGAGAGAGAGACGAAGAGCACAGGAATGGGCACAGAAGCAATAGGAAGCTCATGCAGGAGCAGCAACCACAGGAGCAGCACAGATCACAGGGGCGAGACAGTGATTGTGGCAGCAGGGTCTCTCGAGGGCAGTAGCAATCTACCAACAGTTACTTATTCTCCCCATGCCCGGTCCTTCAGGAGAAAAGAGCTCATCCCGACAGCCAAAGTTTAAAAGAAAGAAACTGAAGGAGGAGAAAAGAAAAAGGCTGAATTATCTGTAACAGTCACGAAAACAGAACACAAAGCAAAACAAAAATGAAGCTGTAATTTGTCTGTCCAACGTCAATGCCCCTTCTCAAGCTGATTATTAAAAATAACAATGCGGATAGTGATGTTACTCTCCCTCCATCCTGCAGTGAAGTCCTGGCTGCCTTCAACCCAGCTTGTCTTACTATGTATTGTGCAGTACAGTGACACAATCGCTTGGGGCACTGAAGGCTGTAGGTAACAGGAACAGTTTGGTTCGCATCCCCCCCTCCCTCTCTTTTCCATTCCATATGGCATACATGGCAAAATGATCTATTACAGCAATCTCAACAGCTGATGGTGAGGCAGCCACAAACGGTACTTATTTGAAACCAAAACCACTAAAAAAATCCCTAAACATTGCAAACAAATTTTTTTTTATTTTTTCCTGGGTGTTTCCAATCTGTCTGTTTGGCCAGAGGAATCCTCTGCAAAGAGGTGGTTAAGATTCCTGCGCTTGCAGAAATACCCATGGCTGCAGCCTGGAGATTCTCAGGACTCCGCTACTGAAGTCGCATTAGGAAAACTGCTGGCTCCCTCTGACAGGCCTGTACGTCTTCCCTATCTTTGCCACTTGACTGTAGGATTTGTGCTTTTTTGAGCTTTGTACGTGTTTTGTTTTCTTTTTGTGTGTGGCCAGGACATTTACTCCAACGCAAACCTGTGGTTGGAGGGGGGCAGAGGGGAGGTGGGGGGGAGGGAGATACAGTTTCAAAAAAATGGAAGAACACACGTTGGAAGGACACTCTGAGATGGGTCAATTAAGGACAGTTCCATTTTGTTGCCTTTTCTTCCCTTGCCAAGATTCATTTTTGCCAAGATACTTCACACTATGTTTATCACAGAATTCTCTCTCTAGAGGATGAACAACAAATGGGGGTTCCAATAGCTGCACAACTGTCTATGCTTCTTTGTCACATGTAGCACGGCAGACTCGGAGATTACTGCATTTATTTATTGTTTGTTTTTTCTCCCATCACTTTCGCAGTCTTTGAAGCTGACAAAAGCAGTTCTGAGATGAAGAAAGCAGGGAGTGCACCATTGGATCAAGTTGTGAGTTTGTTTTTTTCTTCTCTTGTGGAAAAGGAGTGTTAAGATTCCTTGCTGTGCAGCCACACACGTGTGAACAAGTGAAAGGGATGGGAGAATGTATATGGTTTCAGTTGTTCTCAAAGAGAGACAGAAGGTCATCATTGCTATTGCTTGGCAAATCAGGAGGATCCAGGTACGAAAGCAGCTCATCTGGATTTGTGAGTTCTGGAAGCAGCTATAAAATATAAAGATAAAAGGAAAATTACAGATAACAAACACAACTGAGGGCAAAAAAGGGACTAAACACCACACATTCCTGGAAACTGGCTTTCGTGTATATATATACCTCCAAATAAATCGGAAGGCAGTGACGCAAACCTAACATCCTAAGATCATGCAGTATCCGCTTGTTTGTGAAAGTCTGTTTTCACCTGTGAATTACATTACCATCTCCATCAGGGTTTCTCAATCAACTTCCCCATCACAAAGTTCATCAATAAACAAAGCGTATTTCCTGGCTAGTAATGCTGACAAAAACTTCTTGACAAATGCTCATTATGTATGTTGGTTTCATATAAAACACCAAATAGAAACTGGAAACATGCAGTTTGAGTAATACATATTTGAGCTTTAAGGTAGATCCACAAAGACTGGTCTATGTGGCTCGCAGATGTCAGCGTGATGACCGCCTGATTCCTGCATACCTATAGAAAGGGGCAGCCCTGCCCTTTCCTCAGCCCTCAGCCAGTCGAAAATGGGGGGGAACACTGATGTAGGCTCTGGGGCAGCGAGCTGGGGCAGGGAACTCACCCAGGGTTAAAACTGGCCCAGAAAGGAAAAACAAAAACCAGAAAAACCCAACTGAGGCATATGGGGAGAGAAGTGGCCAGGCAGGTGGGCAAGTCCTCTGCCTTTTTGGGGCAGTGAGGTTACAGCGGTTGGAAGTACTTACACAACTACAGCGTTACATGCAATTCCAGGCATTTTAAAGGGTTGAGGCATAACAGCCCATCCTAGAGAAGACGCACTAGTCTCCACAATGTTTTAAAGTATCAAAAGGAATATTTGTGGGGCTTTTATTTATATATGTTTCAAATAGAAAATTTTGGTTTTCCAACCATCACTCAGATTCTTTTTGATCTGACAAATAACAAGTAAATCGTAACTCCTGGGTTGTGTACCAGCCAATGTTTTCTCCTTTATTCTGCACCTCGCCATATCCCAGTCAAAACTAAAAGTGTCATATACAAAGAATGGCAGGGAAGAGTTTGTAATAAACTCCCTTTATATTCAGTGTTGTGCTAAAGCAAAGACAGAAAAATATGGACTGTTTTAACAAACTTAATAGTAGGTATGAGAAATTCATTTTAAGTTGTTCTGTGTTTTCAAATACTATAAAAATAAAAGCTTGACTGCATCACATTTAGCATGCAAAGAATATATTTATATGCTTCTATTACTCCTGTGCAAATGCAGCTTCATCTTCTAATGTTATATGGATGAACGTATTTTTCAATAAGCTAAACATGAAATGGCGAAAGTAGTTTATTACTTCGTAAGTATTAAAAAAAAAAAAAAAAGCAGTGTCAGGTTTACATAAACAGAATCTCCCAGAAGGAATGCTTTTCTTAGAATACCACCTCCTTTTATTCATGGTAAAAATGCCATTGTCATAGTACTAGACTAAAGATACAAGGCTTTTAAATGTATTTCACCTGTTGTCAAATTTTTTATGAATACTTAGTACAGAAGCCTAAAAGAAAACTGCAACCCTACCAAACATGTAGTAAGTGAAAAATGCTTATATTTGTCCTATGATTTTACCACTCAGTTCTTAAAAAATTAACATAACATCTGTGGTACGAGTGCAGATCACCTGTATCTATCTCTCTCTCTACAAGAGGTATATCCTTTACCACAGGTTAAACCTTAGACTGCATCACACTGAAGTCCTAAAGAATTAGCATGACTGTGTCAGTAGGGAGTGGACCAAGCTGCTCACAGTTCGTTCCCTGTTTGGTTTGCTGCCTGGGACTTTATTCAGCCTGGTTTCACAACACAGCCACTGAAAGTTAAACCTATTAAAATAATCCATCTGACCATGATTGAGCTCACAGATATTTCAAAGAACTGCATTCCCCACTGTACAGCACTTGCTTTCTCATTTAGCTAAGATAATTTCAGCCTCCCATTAAGAATCCAGCATGCCTCCATCAGTGATAACCACGGTACTGTGATAAATGTACAGGTTTTTTTGACTTTGCTTTTCAGTGAGGAATGAGTGCCTGACCTGTAACAGCACACTTTACGTTGCTTAAATATTTGAAGAAAAAAAAAAAAAAAAGACATTTTTATTTCACCTATTAATATTGTTCATATTGGCTCCTTAAGAGTTCAGAACTCTAATTGCCACATGAACTATCCTTCCCAAGGGATGTGCACGTGACTGCATTGTGTGAAACAGCAGCAGTCTGGTTCAGAGAGAAGTTACTCCACTGAGTGCTGTTCCTGTAACTGGAGCATCCGTCCCTCCCAACTCCTCCCCTCTGCCAGGCTACCTCCCGGCACAGTGCTTGTGTGTGACAGGGAAGACGTAAGTACACAGCAACAGTAAATACAGATAGAATCCGAGGCACAGAGGTGAACGTTTCTCTCAGAAAATTACACTGTGCAGCAGCAGACTTTGGGACAGACAGAAGATACACATATGGGAACGCATAACTCACATAAAAATCCAATCCTAGTGCTAAGGAATTTGTATTTCAGGAGGCAGGTGGTTAACCAGAGAGATACTCCAGATAATTCACTTCTGGCTCCACCGAATGGATGGTAAGAGACAGAAAATTACTATTAGCCTTAAAATGAGGTTTATCTTTGTTTAGTTATGAGCTGCCTCCCATAGCGGCTAAGGAGGCAGAAGATGTCCTTGTTGTTTATTTTCCTGTGTGGTGTACCAGGAGGAAGGACTTGCGCTGCTGAGCTACCCGCAGGAGTGGGTACGGATGGGCACAGCCTGTTTTTGTCCGCAAGGCACAGGGGCAGTGCCGCACGGAGGGCCAGCACATGCCGCAGGGCTCAGCGTGCAGCTCGCTTGGCAGAGCTCCGCCACCGTCAGAACCACACCTGGCTGCATCCTTCCTCTTATTCAGGCACTGCGATGGCTTCAGGGTCTAGACGAGCACATGGGAGCCCCCATCCAGTGAAGAGGGGGAAGGGAGGAGACGGCTCCCAGCCTGGCGCCTGAACTGCTGACTGAAGAAACGCCTGCCTTGGCGCTAGGAAGAGGCTACGGCTCGCACGCCACACAGCTGCTCAAACCAGAACCATTCTCCCAGCAAGCCAGGAGCGCCCTGTCACCTCGGCTGCAGCACCTGCGCCCATGTACCAAAGCATGAGAGGATGGCATGTGCTGTGCAAGCGGCTCCCCATCCCCGCGCCCTCCCCGCCCTCCCGCCGCGATGTGAAGCACACGCTATGGCAGGCAGATGATAGTATGACACAGACTTACATCCAGCGAGGGCTCCGGCATGTCGGGTGCTCCCTGTCCACCAGCCTGACCCTCTAAGGCTGAGGAGGGATTAAAGGTCAGGTCACTGTGTGGATGGTTGCTAGAAGCGGCCGGGGGCGGCTGCCGGGACTGCTGGGTAGGAGGCCCGCTGTGATGTAATGGCTGCCCTGACTGGCTGCTGGGGTGAGGGACGTGCAAACCTTGCTGCATGGAAGTATGGGACTGATCAGTGCTGCCGGGATGAGGGATCTGCGGAGGAGGAAAAAAGCAGGAAAAGAAAGTGAGGCCACAAGGTACAGTGCTCGCGGTGCCTGACTCTGTAACCGCATGTTACAAAAAGAAGTAACTTAATTAAAAAAAGACACACATTAAAAAAAACAAACAAAAAAACCCACAACAACAACAACAAAAAAGAAATAAAAAAGTGCAATCGGAAAAGAAAACTCCATATCCCAAAGCCGGAGTAAGTGTTTCAGTTTTTTGAAGGTTATCTGCAAGGGGGAGATAAACACATTGGATTTGTGCTGTTGGTTTGCTTCCTTGTGATGTGGGAAACTGTGCTTGAAGATGCAAAATAACAAATCCCAAACAGGAGGGTAGGAGGCTTGTGGGTGCTGCTCAGCATTAGCAAAGCAGATGCTTTTGCCCTAGAAAATCCCACAAATGAATGGAGAATTTGTTGAATAACGATCCCTACGCCAGGAAACTGATTAACCGCGAAAAAGCATCATTTCTGCTCAGCACCCTTACTGGGTAGCTTCCTGACACCGCTGCCTATTCCTGTTTCAGCTCGTTACAAACATCTCGGCAGACGCCAGTCCTTCCCCAACTCCTCCCCTCCTTTTCAGAACGCAACACCCCTTTTAAGGGCTGAAGATATTCCTTGCTGGTGTTCATGGGCTCTGGTGGTTGACAAAACCCCCAAGTCCGCTCAGGGAGCGAGCTCCCCACCCATCAGCAGAGCTGCTGTAGGTGGCTGCACACCTGCTGACTGCAAAGTACAATGCAGGTCTGCAGCTAATGATCACACTTCTATCTTGCATTCATGCTGTGGGTAAGTTCTCTAGCAAAAACTTAGTATTTTTTTATGTTTTGCATGGGGAATAAACTACCAAACCGCATGCATCTTCCAAACTCTGTTATGGAAGAATGGGGGGAAAGTCTCTCTCGCATGACAGAGAAGCAACAAAAATGCACAAGCCCAATTCTTCCCTCTGCTGCATGTCACATTTATTGCTAGTGGATTCTCTGGGGCTTGACCTTGGTGCCATGACAAAGTAATATCTGAATGCTTCAGAATCAGATGTCTGTGTTAATTGGGTATATGGAGAAGCAAAAAATGTAAACATTTTTTGAGGAATGCTACATATTGCCACAAAGTGGAGCTGAAATAAAAGAACAGATACATACAACAACAGCATGAAATTCATCCAGCCAAGCCAACAGAAACCAGCAAAATGCTATGTCAGCATTGACCCTTTCATATCACAGTAAACTCCAAAGTTATTTTAACCTTAGTTCTTCAGTTTTGGAAAGCAAAAGGGAGGTTATTACAAAACTGAATTCAAATGTTCCCACAAAATTAAAAAAAATTACAGAAACAAGCATTTAAAGAAAATACATTTGACCACTCTTCCGGAAACTGAAACCTGAATAGTGATCCATGGGGACTGTCATACTCAGCTACACGGAGGTCCTAGTCAGTACTGTGGTGGTAGGAGGGTTGGTGGAAATGAGGATTCTATCTGCAACACCGCATTTGGGCTTCTTTCCCTTATGTGAGTTTACAGTAACTGTTAAATGTATTGGTACACACTCTTCTCTCCATTAGGGTAACAGTGTGACTACTTGAATGGTATTCTGCAACATTACCGCTGTTACCTTAGGGGTAAACTTGTACAAAATCTGCCCACAGACCACACCTGAATGTAAATAAATCTGCAATCTAAAAACTTTGCAAAAGTCCAAGTGAAAGCAGATGTCTATCCCAATAGTGCGTTTCCTTCTTTATTCAGTAAGGACATGCAACTGAAAGTGTGGAAATTAAGAAAGCTTAATAATAACAAAAAGTAAAAAGCAGTTTAGGACAGTTGCTAAAGTGGGAAGGCAGTTTCCAGGAAAAAAAAAACAACCCTAAACCAACAAACCAAAACAATATTATCTTTTATAGTCTCTTAAATTTATCCCTGAATGCACAAAGTAAGAGTCATACTGGCACGTTTATAATAATAGTTATTTAAACCAAGAGGCATTCTTATGTTCTCAGGCATATTTCCAAACAAACAAACAGGTTAGAAATTCTACAGTATGCATTTTATATATATAAACATTTAGTTGATAAGGCAGTATTCCTGGGCACCAAAATAACTGTTGGATAGAGAGTAATTGTTCACTGTAAGACTGAAGGCCACCATAATCTTAAACAGCCATTGTAGGTCCAAAATCCAGCTAACTTAGGCCACAGACTCCACCAGCCTACGTGTGAGAACCAAAACTGCTGAGGACTTCAACATTTTCCCATTTGCATTCAGCTACCTAATGATAAGCTTGCCATGGTGCAAAAACATTCTAAGCAATACACTTTGCGTATGTTCAGCTTGCGTCTGCAACTCCCATCATTTTATTTTTAAAACTCTAACCCAAACTGTGGACACAGAGTGTAACAAAGGTGCCTTTGCTTACATAGCAAGGTAATTCCAGAGTTGCTTTGAGGAGTCTAAACTTTGGCACTCTTAAAACATTTACAATCTATAGAAGAAAAGCTTATAGCAGACACAACTACATCTTCAGGTTAATAGCACAAACCAACACAACTCTTTACGAGCCCAACAGTGACCTCTAGGAGTGCCGAGATGTATAGCTGTAGAGAAACAGGACCTGCCAGCTGCAGAACAATATTCCTTTCACCTCAGGAGAAAATTGATAGTGGAAAAAAAAAATACATATATATATCAGCAGGTTAAGTCAATGGTTTATACGTCTCTCCATTACTGGGGTCCTAGTTTTACCAACTCTTTTGCTGGGTTAGCTGGCAGACCCACTGAAAGATGCCATCCTGCCCTGCTGCTGTTCTTGGCCACTTCTCCCGTCCGTGCCCTGGCCATCAGGTACATCCTTGCACACAGCAGTGAACTCAGCGGGGGAACTGACATGGATCAAATCTAAGCTTTTTTGTCCCCCCTCTGAATTAGTTTTCAATCACATTAGTACCTGGATATAGATCACGTCATGGCTGCAATATCACTTGTGTTGGTGTGACAGAGAGGAAAAAGTGAAAATAGAAACAAGCAGCGATGGCTTTTTACAGCAGCACCAGCTCGTGCCACCTCACTGTATATATGAAACTATGGCGTGACCATCCATTGCTCAGTCACGTACCACTCCTTACACTGTCTGCAATAAGCTCTAAGCTAGAGCTAACTCGGAATTCACTTTTGTCTAAAACTTGTTTATGATTTCTGAAAACAAACATGATTGGATTGCGGCAGCTATTTTGTAGCAATCTTGCACTGACACAGAAGCATCTGTTCTGCAGTTCTCGCAACACTTAACTCCGGGGAAGTGGTATTACTTCTAGCCACATTTCAGATCTTGGTATTTTCTTCTTCTACAGGAGCTGAAGAGCAGTGCTGAGAGAGAGTATTTCTGATGATCCAGCCCTGGTTACCCAGCCCTACCTATACTGGGCAAACACATCCGCATTTCCTGGCGTGACCTACAGAGTATGCCTGGAGGGATCAACTTTCTCTGCCTACCACTATGTAAGGGCCACCACATAAATCTTTTAATAGGAAGATTAGGAACTTCCTCAGCAGCATTCAGCTCCAGTTAGAGATAGACCTTGGGTCTAAAAGGACAAAACATCTGATCCTGACTTACCTTTTGTTTACAAGAAACAGTCAAAGTGAACAGGAGATGAAAACAAAATACACACTAGATATGTAAGAAGACAGAAAGCCAGACAAGAGTACAGGCAACATCTTAAAACCTTAGTTCAATTACGCAATGTGATTTTTAGTTATTTTTGTAGAGATGTCTGTCCAAAGACATTCAGCTACACAATTTAAAAATGTGTTAATGGCATGCATTTCTCTAAAAGCAGTAATTTTAACGCTGCCTTTCCTTAGTGTCTGCTAAAGACAAACAATTCATTTTTGAGAGAGAAGAAAGAAAGAAGGAGAAAAAGAGAGAAAGCGGAAAACAGAGACTTGATAATACTGAAAAAGCTGTGTGGGGGCACTAACAGTCCTCACATGTGACCTAAAGACTGCACGGTCACAGTGACAAAGTCAATCTAATTCCCTTGTGCCAACAGACCTGAAAACTGAACCTTGTTAGAGAAAAATCAACCACTGACAAACTAGGTGGAACCTGCTTTAGTGCCGCTTCCCATTCCCCAACAGTATAAGCTTGTGGATCACGATAGATAAGGGAGAAGCGAGGCAAACGTTTGCTTCAATTGCCAGCTATCATATCAAGTATCCGATTTACTGCAGACTGGCCCACAGAACAAAAAAATGAGTTTAAAAAAAAAATCTATTAACATTTGCCCAAATAGCCTCTCACAGCTCTGGAACATACATAGCCTTGAGCAACTTTCACCTTTGCTACCATCTGTAAGCAGTCCCATTTTAAGAAAGCCACAAATTTTTCACTTTCATATTCAACCACTTCATATCCTACCACTTCAGAAATTTCACTGGGGCAACTACTATAGCAAAGGTATAGCGGTGAACTGATGAAGTCAAGAGGAAAGTGTCAGGTAATGGGAAACAAGAATAATTCCCTGTGGCTTCGATTCGAAGGAAAGCAGCTGTGAGTGGTTCAGGTTGGTAGTATTTCACTACTATATTCTAATGCTGTATGGTTGGTTCTGGTGCAGGTAATTCAGACTGCTCTTTAAGGTGTGTATGTACAATTTGCCAACATAAAATTAAGTTTACAGCATGTTTGTTCTGTCCTTTATTAGCCTGTAAAGTGGTAAATTCGTTACGGTTTCTGGACTCTTCCTTTGCAGACAGTCTTGTTTCTTGGGCTCTCTCCAAGCTATACTAAGAACTCTGTCTCCACTCTCTTCCTACTTCTCACCATCCTCCTTGGAAGAGCCACTGCCTGCTAGAGGAGACATTGAGTAGGCTTTGCTGAGCATCTGCTACCACATTTCCTCATTACATTCTGAAATTGTACTTTCTAGTATTCACTAAAGACACGGCACAGATGACTTGTCAAGTTAAACATCCTTCCTGTGCAGTAACAGCACACTATAAACCCCTGCCCTGTAACTTAAATGAAGATAAAAGGATGTATACACCCGCCCCCACCCCAAGTTAAAATAGACTACTAGCCATGCCTAACAGCTAAATGCTGCTGGTAGCTTTTCTGTCACCTAGCTGCTGCAGTATTGCATTTTCTGGAGATACAGAAAGTTCTGTATATAAAACTCACTGCTCCAAGCAAGCTGCTTTTCCAACACACAGTTCTGCCTCTCCATCTGAGTCTCCAGGAACCTCCATTTTTTAGTCTCTTACAGCGATACACCCTCACAGCAGTGGCAGCATCTATCCTCGAAATCTCCAGGCTTGTCCTATCCCCAGCAGCTTAGAGGTGCCTTTCATGCTACTTGAGTAGAATTCTCCCTCAGAATGCTGCGATGCAAATTTTGCCCTCAGGGACAAAGCCAGGGAAGATATTGTCCCTGTTTTGAAGTCATTCAATGTCTTGCTATAACAAGCTGTCTGCTGAAGATGGATATTCACAGACCCTGCTGGTCTAGGGAATGAAGTCTAGGTTTTTTAAGGTGTCAGAGCAAAGCGCAATCATTAACACAAGCGCACCGAGCCAGGTTGTCCCTTTCAGATAAACAAGCTTAAATGACAATTCAAAAAGCTCAGAAATGCTTCTCCAGAAACTCGAAAAGGCCAGAAACTAAAAATGGCTTTTTTGGCCTTTCTCAGGACTACGCTATTTCACAAACTTCTGAAGTGAGGAATCCACAAAACGTAAAAGCAGTTCACGAGGCAAGTCTGTTAGCTGGATGAGAGCTCCTTACCCCCACAAAGGAAAACCTGCGTGCGCAGCACCATTACTTACAGTTTCCTGCATGGGGTGACTGAGAGGTTTGTCGAGCGCTGCCATGCTGCTCGGCATGTCTGGAGGATGTGACAGCTGTGGCCCATGCATGAAGTCATTCATAGACGTGCCACCGGGATTCCCATGCGGGAAGTCAAAATTGCCATGACCTTGGTAACTGTTACCTGAAAGAGAAACACGTGTGATATGAAAGAAACCGTTTCCCAACAGTGATCTCTCAGAGTGTCTTGTAAAAGCTGTGCGGCATGGCATCCTCCCTGCACAGCACAGGGCAAGTGCAACGCTCAACGTGACAACCCTGTGCTCCCCACCGCTGGAGAGAGCTGGAGGAATAGGGAGGAAAAAACGGCACTCAGCTTTCCAATACTGTCTGCTGTAATAATTCACGTACATGTTGTAACTAATTGAAAACTGCTGACGTTTTGAAAAACTACCGTCCAGTCACCACACAAACTTAACCATGTTGAGAAGTGAAAGGGATATTAAATTCTATGGAGTATTTGCATCTGGAAGCATCTCAGTGCAACTGAGACTGCTCAAGGCCAATATTATTTATAGGACACCTGTGTTATTTACGTCTACGCTTCTATGTGCTCAGTAAGATTGTAACGTTGCTTCAGTTTCTGGTGAAGCTGGCAGAACTGTATCGGGAAGATGCCAGACTATCAGTTCATAGCACAGCATCTATTTGACCTCCTCTTCTGCAGTATAAACAGGCAACTTCCATTAAGATAGCGCAGAAGAGGCCTTCATGTCTAACTGGCATTTGTGATGTAATTCTTGCTCCCACAAAACCTAATGAAATTCACTCGACTGCCTGCAAATACAACATCAATTTTCCCCTCTTGGATTTATTCTGCTCATTTTCAGAGTTACAAACTGGCTGCTGCTAGCCTGCGTTTCAGTACATGGATATGCACACTCATAATGAAAAACTATTAACTTTATGAAATCCACCTAATTTCAGCCTGAAGTGATGCTCTCCACAGCACCAAAATTTCGTACCAATTCAGAATAAAACATCTGTATTTATCCCCCCCCACATCTACCATCTAGCAACAAGAGTTGCATCTGGAGTCCCCTGCTGATCTGCAGAACAAGTACTGTATGACCATTGTTGGTATGTTTTGATCCGTCCCATCCTACCGCAGTCATCTTCATGTGAATTCCAAAGCAAGCACGTGTTCCAAGTACAGGGATTTTACTCTCCATATTTTGTCTGTCCAGATCCCTCTGTTAACACTTCCAACTGAGATACCAAGTCTGGTGGCTTATTTGCTATGAACAGCAAAAATTGAACTAAAGCCACTCAGCTATTTCGTATAAGCAACTGAATTGGATGAGACGGAGCTCTGACAGAATAGCTTTGGAGCTTGCACAGAGAGCCTGCAGTTCCTCAGCTGATGTACAGCAGCTTTAAATGTTAAAGTCAAGAAGAGAGTTTGACAAACTGAAGTAGCTGCATCATTTGCTCTTCAGCACAGCTTCACAAGCTGAAGTTTAATCACAGAGGAATAGAAGTCATTAGCCATGTAAGAGTATTTCTCAAAGTCGTCAAGACTTTGATCTATCATGTCAATACTGCAGAGCCTTACTAATACTCATTTTGTTAATCTGCAAACTGGATGAATCTCACAGAACATAGCTGGTCTTGCCTTGCTTCTCAGGAAAGATTTAATAGCAGGGCGCTGAAATAAGGTCTTGTATTACTGAGTACTTGTTATATATGCAAATTAAACTTATTGATAAACGTATTGATGGAGAAAGAAGATGCAAGGCAGCATGCCCAGGGAGTTACAGCCATGCAGCAGCATGTCCTTCTCTGGGGCAAGAGTTGTGCCACACGCACAGACAGACCTGTAAAGACACAGAGGGTAATCTGGTGCTCTGCATTGACATGTCTATTGCAGGGGAAATAGGAGAGCGTGGGTTTCACCTGCCAGTCATGAGTCAGGGCTCTGAGAAGCAATGACTACCTCTGCTACAGGATCCACAGGGGAAGGCAGTTCACTAATAGTGTAGGCAGTAATCGTTACATAAACCCTAACCCGAACTTTATCTGACTAGCCTGCCTGTTCCTGATTATGAGCTAGAAAGATGATGAAGAATATATGGCGCTGTTCTCATGGTCTGACTGCACTTCACTCCTACTAAACGAGTGAAAAATTTGTGATTCAGTGCTCTTGGCTTTGTCATACTAATCGTTCATCTGTTTGAAAACTTAAAATTTTTATCATGTCATCAGTTTTGCAGTCATTGGAGCAAATTAACCATATTTTGCATGTAAATCCATAGTTGTCTTCAAATGCCTGCAAAAAGCACGTATATCACCTTGTAATCAATTTGGGGGTTCTGATGGTGTGAACAGTTGGTCTTTTCCCAGAGCTGAACTGAGTCAGATAATATTACTTGCAAAAGAAACAGTCTCTGGTTTCATATTTTCAGAATTGTCACTATAATTTGAGTTGTTCACAACATACCAGTCATTTGAAAACTTATCTCCACTGCCTGTATTTAGTTCCCTGTTTCTCAATGTGGCAGCACATGGGTAGAGGAACTCAAAAGTAATTTTCTAACGCAAAGGTGTTTACAAAGCAGTTAAAAGCTCTTCAAAAGTCATCCACTTTCTGAGTGGCCTACCAAATTTCACCCACCTGACCCCAAGTTAAACTTAGTGGCCCAACTAGCAGGGTTACTGGGTCAGGTTCTCTACTTTGTAACTTCTGTAGCACTAGAAACCTTCACAGGAGAGTGGAACAGAAGGAAAATGGACAGAAAAAATGAGGAACTATGTATACTGTGACAGGCCACGAATATATAAGGTAACATTCCTGAATACATAAGGCAACATACAAAGTTTGTTGATTCAGGGAGGGCTGTGTGGCAATAAATATGACATGCACCAATTGCCTTACTAAAATATATTTTCCTCTGAACAGATGAATCTTAAATGAAAAGACTGATGCAGAATTTCAGAACTGCAGTCATGTAATTTGCTTTCCACAGACATCTCTCTGAGAAGATGCACTGACATACTTGAATCGCAAAGCTGACTGAACCACTGACTTCTGGGTGCACAAAGCTGTAAAACTCACCTTGGTTACCGTATTCGGTGGAGTTGTTGCCTCCTGGTGGAGGGGGTAGGGACGGGTAAGGTGACGGGCCAGGACCCAAAGCTGCAATCATCTCCATCACATTTGGCATGATCATCTGGCTTGGACTCATGGTCTTAAATCTTTTTGAGGGAATACCATCTGGGTCATCTTTGATGTGAATATCGGACTTTATAGGGACCGGCCTCCAACTGCAAGTTGGATCGATAGTAACTTCTTCAAACTCTGAGCTGTAAAATAATGTGAAAATTTTAGCACATTAATTGATTTTTTTTTTTTAAAATAAATTTTGCTGAAGTTTCTGTAAGAATCTATATGGTAACAAATGTTCTGAAATGCTCTACTATAATACAGCCTCTTTCAGTCCTCAAAGTGTGTGCTGAAAGCAAGTTTTAAAAAAGGCAACTGCAAGAGCACATTTCTGTGTTTATCCACACAATGAAATCCAAACATTTCTATGTGGTCTGCCACATGTGAATCAGAAGGACCTCTTGTAAATATGAGAAAGCATTTAATCCTCTATTCTCACTCTTCCCTCTACTTCATTGGTGACGCTGCCATCAAGCGATAACCCAAACAAGATGTATTAAGTAGATGGAAGCCAATTCACTGTATCACTAGTTCCACCAAGGAGCCATGAAATAGAATATTCAAGTTCAATCACCAAGACCTACTTTGGCGTGACTATCTCAGTACTCATTAACATATCTCCTTGCTGCTTAGTCTTGGATATCAGAAAAGAGTGAGCTCACTTACTTTTGTATAGCGTTCAGAATACCCCACATATACTGGTCAACCTCCAAGCCCTCCAACAGAGCAGTTTTACTAGAAAGGAAAAAAACACCCAAACCTCATGTTAGGATATTGCTACACATGAGTAAATAGGGATGGAAGAAGGATAGGTTAGTGATGAAATCAGCAGACTGGCATCCACCAAGTCACTATTTATAACACATAATTTAGGAATGACTTTGGGCAAACAGTTTTAGTTCTACATCTGCATTACCAGGATAATAGTATTCTACATCAAATAGATGAGATAAGGATACTTCTACTTGTGTGTGTCCACAAGCTGTTCACATCCTTTAAATCATTTTTTAGTGGAATATATTGCAAATTTAAATGCTTTTCAAACATAGCAGATCTCTCCTGTGAACATCAGCTAGCACCTTTTTTTTTTCCCCTCCAAATTAGATCTTTTCTTTTTTTTTTTTTTTGAGCTACACAGTAATATGGCTTCAAAGTAGCAATGTATTATAGCTATTTTACTTAAGATCAGCACAGATGGGGACAGAACAAAACAAAAACGGAAATGATTTAGTTATGTAGGCACTTAGATCTGAATGCAGGTGCTCATACTTAGAGAAACAGGACAAAAAAATTGGCCTGCATGTATGAATGCATAAATTAAGAAGCAAGACATCCAATTCTTGTGATATTTTTAGCCTAACTTAGAAAAGATTCAGGTAGTTCATAGAAAGCACCTGCACTTTAGGATAAGTATCAATCACGGACAGTCATCGGAACAAGCTCATCTCAGCCTGCAATGTCCACAGAAGCAGACGGAACGGACAATCTCCCCTCCTGTTCATACCTAACATCAGCTGGCACAGCAGGGATTGAACTGGAGGCTTGCAGAGATAAAGTACAACCTGCTACAGCTCCTTAAGCTCAAGAGCCCTGGCTCCTCAGCTGAGGCTGGAACAAACTCAACCTGCAGACTGAGCACAGTGGGCTACAGACACTGAACTGGCCTGCAGATGTTCTGCAACTCTTTCTGCCCAGTTAAACGTAAGAATGGGCAGCCTGTAACCACTTCAAAGGTTTTTGTTCCATTCCTTCTGCAGTATACTAGCGCTCTGGTCAAAACATAAGGTTGAAAGTAAGCCAGGGTATCCTTCTTTTCTGTTAAGCAATCACTCCAAACTTCTGCTCCTCAGAAATCTTTTACCTTTTTAAAATCAGACTTATTCTGGACTAGAAGCCTTCCTGCTTTCTGCTGTCACTTTACTTTGCACTTGATGTTGACTTTGACCTTGGAGGATCCAACTTCATTTCCTACCTAATTACTGGAAAATGTTGCAGTCTCCAAAATTCCCCCTCTCCTTCAACACTGCCATTAACTGCTTATCTATGTGACTCGGAGCACAGTACCCGAGACAGTTATTTGGCATCCTCACTTCATGTTCAGCTGGTTGCTGAACACTTTAGTATCTACATATTTGAAGTTCAGTAATTTGGGCATTACAACATTAAAATTATACAAAAATAACTCTAGAATAGACTATCTGTTCTTTTGCCATGGCACATTGTCAATAGTTGCTTATACTTTATTATCTAGGGCAAGACAAACTCCCAGTTCATTCATTTATCCACGTAAATATTTGAACTTCTGTTGAACTCTACCCAGCTCATTGATAGCCTGTAACGAGAGCTTGCAGATTATGTATTTTCTGAGAAAATCTCTCTTCTTATCTGTTTTTAAATTTCTAATAATCCAGGGCATTCCCTCAATTTATGAAATATTGCAAGAATTCTCACTGGACTTCATGCTATTAGGTAAATGTAATATATGCACCTTATTTCCAAGCACTGCCTTTTTCTCCCCTCCATAACCTTAAATATGATCTGAATTTGGCCAAATCATGTACAACTGCCATTTCATGTAGTCTGGTTGCACTTACTTGCATACTGGACACCTCCAAGTTCCTCTTTCACAGTTCAGCTGCAAGTAAGATTCCAGATCAAAGCACTAGGTATCAGAAAGAAACAAAGAAAAAAAAACAAATCAGGAAATCAAAGGACAATACTGTATTACATGAATCAGTTGCTCAAAAGTAAAGCTGCCATGAAAAAAAGCCTACTAGCACTGAAAACTAAAACCAAACAGCTTACTTTCTCCCTCTAGATTAAACATATAGATAATTATTTAGGTTGGTAGACACAAAGAAGTCCCATTTCATCAGGCTCTCTCACACGATAACCAAGCTAAAGGTACTGTCACAACACATAGCCGAGGGAATACTGCCAGGCCACTGGCACCTCCTACTCACTTGTACGTGCTTGCAATCGTGACCCCTTGCTGGGAGCTGAATCCGCCGGAATGTGATCGGACATTTCAGAGATACTTTAATAGCCGTTTGCTCTACTCCATCTTCTCCATTTAGTGTCGCATTGCCAGAGGAAGCTGCTACGCTGCTGAAGTTCCTCTTTACTGTTTAGGAAGAAGGAATGTGTGTGTGTGAAAAAACAGAAGTGCACTGTAAATTCTAACGTAGAAGTTTGAAAGACCAACACTTCAACCATTAAGGGCCAACGTGACAGACAATTTATCCACATAGGTGTATTCTGTGTAACTTAGAACATTCTCCTGAACAGACAAACCATCACACACGTGCATGTCAGTTATACCCTCAACCAAATGAAGTGCCATACAAGCACTTAAAGCAGCCCCAAATAAATAAAAAATAATCTTTCTTTGTGAGGCTTTTAGGTATGTCAAAAACAAGTAAGGGGGAAAAGCCAGAGGGATTCTCCTGGAATGGAAGAGTCCTCATTGGGAACTAAGCTTGTGTCCTTGGCATTTTGTTACCCCCTCCCAAAAAGCCCTCAATGTTGGAGGACACTGAGGATTTAATCTACGCACATGATGTTCTGGAAATTCCTGACAAGTACAGCTTAAGGTTTTCAATAAGCAAGTAAATCTTGTGTAGAAATAGCTTATCACATCTGAACATAGGCATTCTGGAAAGTCATCACCCACACAAAGTGAAAACTCACTCTTAGTGATACAATGTTCTGCTGGGAGGAGGCGTTTCTTTAGTAGACCTTGAAGTACAGAGCGAACTGATGGCCGGTGTACTAACTGCAACACGAACAAGTGTGACTGAAAGAAAACGCGGTTTGTTACCAAGAGAACCAAACACACACAGTAAAAACATTGCTGAACAGAGCTGCATTCTTCCCCCAGACACGTGGCTTCCGTAAGAGCCTGATGCTTAAATACGAAAGCTGGTTCTGCTGTGCCGCACACACGCGCTCCCTTAGGGATACTCTACTTGCTGTGCAGTATGTTGTTCCGTGCTCCAGGAGCAAAATGTATACAAGGGCTTTAAAAAAAGCAAAGATTTTCTGCATTTTGTCCCTCCTTAATATTCAGAATACATAGGGCTGACGTATTCACCTCTGACATCAGGGTTTATTTTTAAAACCCTGGATTCTTTGACACAGTCTAGCCTACCTGTCTGCCCTCAAACTACGCTGCAAGTTGCAAAAACGATTTGCTACCAATGTGTCTGGAACCAGCGGCATCTTCTTCCGCAACACCGAGCTCATTGTGGATTCACAGGATGCTGCCCCTGCTCTTAGCCACCAGATAAATGACATTATGTGGAGAAACATCAGTGTGAAGTAAAGCAAAATGGGTGGATGCCTTCTTGTCAAAGTGCCTCACACTGCGACCTTGGGAGAGGTAGCAGCTTGCTTTCTTGTCAGTGACAACAGAACAGTCAGAAGCTCAGACTGCATGTGTGCAACAGTCCGCATTAAAAATACCGTACTTGGCCCTAACAGTAACTAGACCATGGAAAAGGACAAAGGGGAAAGTTGCATGGTCTAGACTGCATCATGGAATATGAGTTTTCCATCTGAAAAGCTATTTGAAAAATCATCACCACCACCAATGACTATGGTGTTGATGTTCTCATGTCAAACCAAACAGTTTAATATCCTAAGTAAATGAAATTAGTACTGGACAACAGTCTGCATCACAATAATCTATTTGTATATTAATACACTTTAGCCGCTTTGTTACACAGACACACGCTAAATAAGTAGGCGATCAAACTGCCTTCCTCCCCTACACCACAAGCCTTTTCAGAGACATCAGAAGGACACCACTACCTTCTGCAATAATTTAGCAGCAAAAATTTCCATATTAGCACTCTGACTGTGTCAACATCATCAAACAAGCACCTTACCAGAAAAAAATATGTGGGGAAAAAAAGGAGAGTAGGGCTCTTTCAGCTAAGGCAACATTTGCAAACTGTACTAAATAGCAAACTCAGCATCAGCAGCTGCAGCCGTGAGCTCAGTGTACTTACACAACAACATGCTGTGACTGTAATTTGAATCGTGTTTCTTCCCGGCTGGCAGACGTGCTTTAGGTGCAGAGGTTTATGAGATGTCTTGTTGTCGCCACGTTCGATGGTAAGTGGGGTTGCATTAACGCTGACCTGGACTGAAGCTGGCCAGTTTGTGTTCATTTGTCTGTCTTCATGGTGATAGCACTTGAACTGTAATTCCAAGTCAGACCTGTACAACAACCAATAAATCTTCCTTTAACTTTGCTTTCACATTGCAGAGGGAGGCTGTTTTGATGCTAGGAATGCTCTTTCTTTACCAGTCAGCTTATTTTTCTAGAATTATTGCCAGTAAAGGATATAACATACTGTCTTCATAAAAACCCTTAACAGAAACAAGTCACGATGAATTAATGATGCAAGCACGCCACCAAGTTGTTGTTAACATTTTACACTTCTAAAGGACCTTCCAAGGGAACATCTCAAACCACTCTGCAAAACTAGACCATGGAATGATCCTGCAGAAAGAAAAATGTTAACATCAGGTAGGTCCTTCCTGTATGTTAAGAGTTAAGAACAAGAAAGTGATACGCTGCAGTAGGCTGTGCTGGAAGACTGTGGAATCTTCACTTCTGCAGACCATCTAAAAGAGTATTTGAATGCACACTTGTCAGACAAAATACAGAGACAGCTAATCCTGCGTTGGAACAGGTAAATCAACTAAGATCAAATGACCCCTGTATCTCACTCCCTGTCTTTCTGTGATTCCACATTAACACAGCTGTGGATTAAATCTACCCAATTTAGACTTTCTTTCAGGGCATGAATTCCTCCCACCTCTCCAATAATAACTTCCACACCCTATTTAGCTCCTCAAAAATTAGTTTTATAACACCTCTGAAAAAGGAAGAGGCTGAGATTAAGTTAATCACAAATTAAGTGGGTAGAAACTATGACTTCAGTTTCATACATGGATGCTAACCTTGTGTTAGGAATGAGTAATTTGAAGACGACAATTAAAAGAACATTAAGAACTGAACTGAAATGTCAGGATTCTGCTGTTCATGACAGCAAAAGACTGCTGAATGTTTATCTTTTATGCTTGAAAATCTAGGTGCTCATTTCTTCATCTTGCCTGAAGGAAGGTATCTTTGTAAGATCCAGGAGGAACAGCTCATTCAGGAGATCATCACCGTAACTGCCATTTTCCTTATCCAAAACCAGAGATTTCAATTCTGACTTAACATCGTCTTTTCTGGATTTCAAAACATGAAGATTTAGCACTGGATAAAAACTTGTTTGTTTTTTAAAAAAGAAAGGTATAGAATACAAATTACCTGACCTTTCAACATAACACATCTATATTAAGTCTTCTCAGGCTTTTTTCCAATAGTTTATTAAAAATTTTTTGAAAGCTCTCTCTCTGAGATCCACTGGAGATTCTCACCTCACGAGAACACACCACAGATACCCAGCCCCAGAGGGATGCAAGGCTTGGCACCTCTGATATAAAACCCAAGCAGATTAAGTGCATTCCCAAGGACTCGGAGCAGGCCTGCTGAATGTCACAGAGTGGTGACAGAGCTCAGGAGACCCTCATGTTCTTAGCACGTGGTGTCTCCACCGTGGGACACTATTAATAACTGAGCAGTGCTAAGACCGAACCAGCTTCAAGGAGACATTTTCCCTGCCTTCAACCTTTCTGTTTCTTATAACCATGAAAAGTTCCCAGCGGGGAGAAAAATAGTTGCATTGCTATTCATTATGTGTGTACACGTGAGAGGTTTTGCCGAATATTTTAACTGGCAGACAAATATTCAGAATTGGCTCGATTCCACCATTCTTTGTAAAGCCGAAATCCATCCACACATGTGACTAATTTATTTTTCTGGAATCCGTCCAGCCCCGAGTTAAAAGTGAAATGACTTCGTTACAGGACCATCCGTTCTCCCCTCTATTAACAAGCTTTTCAAAACAGCAGACCTGAGCACAGTTTACCTATGAGTCTTCATTAAAATAAGTTTAAATAACGGCTATGTGTTTGGTGAGCTAAGGAAGAAAGAACGAACAGATATTAAGAAACAGTCTCATGCCTCAGTGCAGCACTATAAATCTACTGAATGAGCCAGCACAATCCCCAGTAGTGATTACTTATTAATAAGAACCGGCAAATAACTGCCAAAACTCCCTCTGCTGCGAGTACTCCACGATAATAAGATGCAAGTAAGCAATAACTGACCTCAGAGTTAGGTGTTAATTATTGGATGTGGTCTGGCTGCAATCGTGCTCCCTTCCAAGGCCCAGGCTACCTCAGAGGAGGGGGCACGGTGGCAGCAAGGACTCCTGCATCCCACGTCAAGCCTCAGCCTTAGAGCCAGAGTCTGCCTGTGGGGCAGGAAACTGAGCCCACCTAACACCCTCCACACCACGTAAATAGAAGTCTCAGGTGGATTCCAGTGAATGGGAAGATCCTCCCAGGGAAAAAAGCGGAAGTTACAAGTGGTCACTCCCACTAAGGTCAGGGGTATGTGGTCCAGGCTTGGGAAGAAACTGAAAGTGAGGCAGGTGTAACAGAAACTGTGCTTAAGATGCTGCATTTTACCATCTCAGCTGCTACACCTGTGAAACAACCTCCATGCAAGATCCTGAGCAACTAATCAGCCTCCACAGTGCACAGAGACAGGCTCAACCGATGTCATCAGCAGCCATGATAAACACTGAGATACTTTCTGAGAAGAACAGGAGGAGACAAGATTATTCCATGGTATTTGAAAATAGACAAATAAAAAAAATTTAAGACTCTGTCATTTGATCTAAAGCCCTTCCATGAGCATGGTAGAATCAGAACATTATCTGGAATCACTTCCTACATTAAACGCAGGGAAGTACAATCTAGGAAAAATATTCCTGTGCTGGAAAGCAGTCCTCACTGTGAGTGAAAACCAGACGCCTTTGCATGTGGAAAGCTATGCTCTGTTATTTCTGGCCTGTCCTTACTTGTGGAGTGATAGGAGAGGAGGGATTTAGGAAGTTAGTTTCTACTGTTTGGAGGATTGAAGCATTTTTCTTTCGAAATGATTTTACCAAGCCTCTAAATCAGGTCCTTCATTAGTGTGTTATTTTTCATTACCAGATACTCTGCACCAATTAATTTAAGCATAAACTCTAACAGCCCTGCACGCTTACTCCTGCAGCTAACATTTCACAGGCCACAAAGCACCCAGGACTTCAGAGTCTCCCAAACAGAAGTTTGTACTGGTGCCGGTCGTGCACATCCCACAGCCATCCCACCCAGCGCAGCAAGGATGGAACAGTTGCAGTGATTTTTCAAACACTACGTGCCATGTGCTATCAGCAAGGAGATGCAGCACAGATCAGGAAGCATTTTAGAATGTTTTGTCTCTGAAAACTGACAAGTGAGAGTATCTGTGAGTTTAAAAGGTATTTTTTCCTGTCTAGGCCACAATTTTTAAAGTGAAATTCATGGTAAACCTAAATGAAGTTCATCTGGCCTGCCACTCCTCCATCACTGGGTGCAAGACTTCCTCGCAGCAAGGCTCAGCTTACCTCCACATCAGCGTCTGATGAACAGTTGGCCGTAAGTGAAAGACATGGTTACTGACTGCCAGGTTGTGTTCCAGCCGGAAGGGTTCCAGTACAACACCATCTCTCACGGGAAACGTCAGACGCAGCTCATCATTGTGGTTGGCTGGGATCGAAGAGGGAGAGAAAGCGTGAACTTTCCCTTTAGCATCTGCAGTGCAATAATAATGTGTATATTTATACAGTATAGTAACAAATGACACAGTGATCTGCTACTGGGTCTAACTTAGCAGGTTCATACACACAAAATAGAAAATCACAAGTAACTACATCATCTAACCGATACAAGTGACAGGGCTCAAACTGATAGCTATGGCAAACCAAAGACTTCTATTCTCCCACGCTTAACATCAGGATTGTAGCATTCTGACCACAAACAGAAACCAAGCATGGCAAGAATTCCTGTTTTTTATTACTAGGTTGGTTCTGTGTCCAGGCTTACTCTGTTGGCAGAAGGCTGACAACAAATCCCTTAATTATGGCAAACTGTGATAATGCTTATTTTCCCCACTTTGAACTGGGATCAACATTACCCAATTAGTTCCAATGGTTTCATCAGCTGAAACTATCCAGTGACCAAAGACTATAATTACTATCTGATCTGATAACATGAGGTTTTGTGGTAACTTACAGCTGATCTATGAAGTCCAAATGTCTTTAAATGCTGTGTTCTTGCCCCAATAATACTGCAGGCCAATACTTCTTCGACTTCATTTTTCAGCTATCCTGAACTCCAAACACCGGTTACAAAGTGCTAATGCAGCGGCAGTTATTTTCCAGAAAACATAAAGGTTCTCCCAGTTCCCTAGTAAATGCTATCTCCGATTGTTCATCAGTCACTTCAAAACCTCAAACAGCTTGTGCTATTATACAGTCAGAGGCATCTTGTTATTCCTGCCCTGTTCACAGCCAAATGTAGCTGTGACGTTGAGTGGCTTTGAAAGGCACATGTATCAATTTTTGGCATACTACTGAATATTCTTAAGAAGGCTGTATGGATCACAACAGAGACACTGCTATAAATATTCACAATTTACCCTGTTCTGCAGTGATGTTCAATGAATGGCTTTGCCCTTGAACAAAACAGACCACAATGAAAGTTCATACAATTAACACACCTATCAAACACACATAACGCAACCCAAAATCAAGTATTTTATCCTCAGGAAGTGTATCAAAGAGTAAATTATTCAGGAGTAAAATCCTTACAAGCTTAACCTGGAAGAACTTTTCTGATACTCTATTTGAAGAGGGGACAGCAATCTTTCTCTTTCCTGTCACTGGCTCTAGCGAACCTGCACCGTGCATGCCACCTATCACAACTTGGCAATCCGAGCCTCTCCCAGAGCAGCAATCAGAGCGTGTTTCCAGACTCTGAAATGTACGTGGCAGAGAACAGAGGGACAATACATGACCGTGGGGGCATTCTGTTTGCTACTCACTTGGAGGTGGTGGTAAAGCATTGATATTTGGTTTAATGTCAGGTGGGAATGGTGGTTTGACATCCTGGTTAGGTGACAGGTATGGAGGAATATTGCTCCCTGGAGTCATAGGTGGCGTGGGGTTTCCTGGAACAGGTGAATGAGGGTAATTTGCCACAGGTACAGGCCTTGATGGCTAGAAAATAAATAACATCACATTGTTATTGCAGTCTGAAAATTAGAATAATAAGCCTTGTGAACTGCACTGCTACCAAACACCAAAGACTACGAACAAGGGAGGGAGGCCCCTCTGTCTGCGGAAGGACAAGAAACCACAGGACGTCCCATGAGGCCTTCGGGGAAGAGGCAGACTAGGAGAGCAAAGCAGGAACTGAAACCAGCAGACCAGCCAGCCGAATTCAGGCAATGACCAGATACAAGCAAGGCTGCCAAGAGGCTTATCGCGCTCCTCTGAACGGTCTCTTTCCAAAACCAACCAGCCATCCGCTTCAGTTTTTCCACACCACCCCCACCAACCCAGCCCTTTGTATTTCTTTGGCTTCCTCCCAAAATAGCCCCAGTGCACAAAAGTCTACATGAAAAACAAAATCCAAAGACACGCAGTTAGAATGTCTGTGTGTCTTTTACTTCCATCTACCCTTTCTTCCACCCCTGTCCAACTCATCTACTCAGAATGAAAGCTCTGGGGATCAGGGGATGTCTTTTATTCTGTGTGCCTACAATTTGATTCTGTTCTTGGTTTGCTGCTTAATAAGACAAACTAAGAGAAAAAGGATAGTTAAGTATAAATAGTAGCTATAGTATTAAAACACCATTGGTTTTGTTTCCTGTAATTAAGGAGATGGTTGCAGTTAACAGAATAAACCAATCATGATGATGCAAAGGAAGCTGACATTAAACAAAACTGCAATTGCATGTCACACTCTTGTAATAGCTTGCATACCATAAGCATATACACATGAGAGTGTCAGAAGATGAAAATCTTCACAGACAGCAAAAGTATCAGGACTTCAAATTTGATTCTTTGTCTAAATGTTGCACTGCTAGCCCCAGATACTCTAAAAGCACATAAGAGAGCTGCATTCTGAAATCTTAAGCATTTACATTTCCAACTATCTTTGCTTTTTTCTTTAACACATGCAGTTATTATCTCCACAATCGCTACAATCCAAAGGTTCAGGTCCTGTCTGTGCCAAGCTGGAAATTTTCCCCTAGCCAGGATAATCTTCCTTCTTGACAGGTCTCTTATTTTCTAACTATTTCCAGAATGGTCAATATTTGAATACATAATAGGGGAATGCATTGAATAGACCACAGATTCCCTGTTAGAACTATCCTGAAAACAAAAAACTCAAACCCCATCCAAAATAAACACATGTAAAATGCATTAAAAAAATCTGTCACTTAAAAACTTCACAGAAATCTGCTGTTATTTTAACATAAGTGACTGCACTGGAATTACAGTTCAGGACCTGTCTCCTCCTTGGGTTCTTCCTGGCAGTGTAGTGCAAAAACTGCCACGATGCAACAACAGGCATTCCTTTTGGTACCGCAGTGGACAACTTAGTTGCGCACAGAACAGATGCTCTGCAGTAAAAGGTGGTTTTCCTCCTTTTTTTTCAATAGCGTTTTCTGTGTGAATCACACACCAGAACAATTCCAGTTCAACACCAATGTGCAACTTAAGATTCTTTCAGCCTACATTCAAAATCAGAATGAGGTCCAGAGACTTGAACAGCTAATGCTTTAAGAGCAGGTCAGGCCACTGATGGTCCTCCCTGGTTTTACACTTGCTGGAGTACCCGTGTGCGAAAGATGGGCTTTCGTGTGTGTGTCAAAGACGTCAAACTTCAGCAGGCCCTCAGTACAAACTCAGTTTGGATAATACAAAGTGCTCAAGATGTATCCATAAAACAGGTTTTAGGCAACATTTTAACAATTCTAATTCTTGCCCAAAACAAGCAGCACAGAGGGAAAAGAAGAAGAAAAGGAGAGGGAGAGCTTGGAGGAAGTCACGCAAACTTCAGTTCAAAGATGAATTCTACAGCTGGAACAGCTTTGAAATTTGGGCTGGCTAATCCAACAGTGGCCACTGTAGGCCTGAAATTGGGATGCTGCAATGTAAAACTTGTTTATTACAAATTTCCAAAGTTGCATTTTTGCAGGGTGCCATGAACAGGTGAAAACATTACACCTGAATGCCATTAGGTACTACTTTTTACATGCTATTTTTTAAAGCAAACCCAACATTTTCTTGTAAAAGCCTCTAATGAGCCGCAGTGACATTCCATTTTCTTTATGAATTGCTCTGAAGTTACAATGCAACTTGGCTGATTGACTTGATTCTATGATATCCAAAACATTAGTGAAAACATTGTGGTTTTTTTCTCTCTTTCTTTTAATTACGTAAAAGCAGTATCTATAAAGTCATTAACGTGACTTCATTCATAAATGTCTACCAGAATGCAACAAGATAATCTCAACATTCTTACCTTGTAATACTGCCCCATGTTGACCGTTGGCGGAGGGTACTGCCCTGTGTTTTGCTGGCTTGGCATCCTCTGTCCAGGATAGTTGGGAGACGTAAGGGGTCTTGGAGGGTTGGGAGTGGGGTACTGACCAGGCTGGTTTGGAAACTGGCTATTTGGTCCATACTGCTGGTTTCCATAATTCGGCTATTTCATGACAGAGATGAAAGAAGACAAAGATCTATTTCATGCAAGCAGCTGTCTTGAATTGATTATTAGCACACATTCAATAGTGGAATCAAAACCAAAAAAACCCCTCTAGGTGAATACTCCTCAACTGGAGGACTCATGCCTAAACCAGGGCCCGGATGGCTGGAAGGGAATACTCACTCAGAAGCATAAAAGTTCTGCAAACTAAAGCGGGATAAGAATAACTGTGTACCTTAACACACACACACACACTCAGCCTTGCAGCGCTGTCAAAGGGCACTGTGTTGAAGAAAGAGAATTATAACCAGATGCAATGTTCACAAAATCTCTGTGTTTTTGCAAGTGCTACCAGCCCCATCCCTGGGGCTCCTTTTCCAGATGGAGAATGAAAGCACAAGAAGAAAAAGTAACATAAAAAAAAATAATCCTGGAATGGGCAGAAAATAGAAGCTGTGTTGTCCATGTCTGTCTTCTCAATGCCACTGCTATGCTGGCCCTGTGCTAGAGTGTTTAGCAACCCTAACAACTAAAGAGAAGCTACTACTGGTCATGAACGCCTTGCTAGTGCCAGCTAGTACTGTGCTGCAGTTTTGGAATTGAAGGAATAAAAATTGGAACTTTAAAGGTAATAAAATGTCAATTTGAAAAATTAACTTCTATCAATAAGAAGTTTCCATAAATGAAGCTTTCAAAAACCAACAAGCAAATAGCACCTACGGGACCTGCAGAATTCCAGACCAGCAAACATGTAACATTTAGGGCATTCAGTATTCACTTCTTGGGAACATGATCTCATTCACATACAATGAAAAACCTGCTTCTGAAGCAGCAAAATGGGATTTAAAGTCTTCCTTAAAATATGAAAACTGAAGGTAAAAATTATCTAAACAAGCCACATTCTGTGTTTTCTTAACATATTAACATAGAGTAAGTGGCAGTATTTACAGAGTGAGAAGCCTTCCTAGAGAAGCAACTCCTGCAAAAGCACATCACTTTTTTATTTCTGATTTTTATGTTGTTTAAAAAAAACAGTTTGCAGATCAGGAAAGAAACGTAGCTCGATAATAAATGTTTGCTATATTTTCTGCATGCCATGGTACTCTGACGTATGTTTTCTATAAACTCTTACTACCATTATTATAGTCAGGGCAGTATCATAATATTCAAAAACCTCTGCACCTGAAGTTATAGCTATTGCTGTAGTCACAGTGTAATACAGGATTTCACCAGGAAATTATCTCAATCTCGTAACTGGTGGCTAGATTTATAAAGCCATTTAGGTGCATACAGATGCTGAGAGAGTGTTGGTGGGATTCTTCAAAGCATCTACTGCCCCATTCACACCAATCTGAATAGTAAAATGCATCGGTACTTTTTAAAATCCAAAATCTCATCCATCTACATCTTTGGTTGTCTGAATTCCTCAAAAATCTTGGCCCTAAGTGTTTTGCCCAAGGTCATAATACAAGTCAATGATAATGTAATTTTGTCTACAAAGCCACTCAGATCTCATATAACAGCATGGGAACTTAGACAGAAATATCACACTCCAAATAAACTTGTATTAGATAAATGCTGACACAGAGGGATTTGAGTTCCACATGATTTATATTCATCTCTGTGCCTATTAAAATCAAGCCTCGAGAAGTTTGGAAAGCAATTGGTCTTTAAAATAAATGTTATTACTACTGGTGTTTATACAGCGTATTCCCGGTATTTCTTTAGAACAATAAAACTGCCCAAGAAAATGGAGATCACGTATGTATTGGGCTCAAATAAAGTATTTCACCTTCAACATCTCTTTTAAGTTGTCACTTTAAATAAATCCACTCCTGTGAAGGAAGTCTGCTTAAGGTCTATGAACTCACCATCTAGCATGAGAATCTCAAAGTGACATTTTGAGGGCTCAACCATTTTTGGGCTTTTCTTGGTTTTAATGACTGTTACCTTGACTAACATAGCAAGGGCCAACCTAAATACTTCAGAAGCTAAAAAGGAAGACCTGCTGCCGGTTGTATTTTAACAGCAGTATTCCTTACCAAGGCTGGAACAAAGAAGGACCTGTCTTACAGGGATGCACACCACACATTACCCAGCACGTTGCAACCTTCAGTCAAAATAGTAGTGTACGCAAAACGTAGTTTATTTCATTACCTCTCCTGGGTACGGTCTCTTTATGCCCTGTATAGGCAAAGACTGGGGGCGCGGGCCTGGGTAGGCTTGCTGAGGCATCCTCTGCCCATGGGTGCTGAAGGGACTCATTCCAGGAGGCCGAGGCTGGTTCATGCCCATGGGCGGCCCACTCATGCTGGAAGGCGTCATTCCTGCTCCCATGCTTGCTGGGTTCATGTTGCCTGGCATAGATGCAGGGCCGCGAGGACCAGGCTGGTTCATAAACTGGTTGTTGTAAGCCTGAGTTGGACCCATCTGGAAAGAGGAACAAACCTTCAACGGAAGAAGAAGAAAAAAAAAAAAAGAATAAAATGCGACATGCATTTAAAATGGGAGGAGGGAGCTGAACATGCTTTTGGGGGAGGGAAGAAGGGGAGGACTTATGTCGCATTTTCCTTCAATGTTCTCCAACATTTAATGGGCAGTGATGATATTTAGAATAAAAATTCAATTGGAATTGTAGAAGGCATAAGAGAAGACAGACATAAGTCTGAAGTGAGCAATTAAATCGTTTAAATTGGCTAGTCTATTACCGTAAGGTGACAGGTTAGGAAGCTGGCTGTGTAAATACAGCACAACACAACGATTTCTAAGACACTGTGCTGCTTTACATCACCTGCCATATGGGCCCATATACTTCAAAACTCAAGAGAGGTAAAAAAGCTGAGGAGAAAAAAAAACCTTGAATTGATCAAACCCTTGTTTATTTTAAGAAAAAATTATTACATGAAGTCATGACATGCTGGAGGCTATGGATCACCAGAAATGCATGTTTCACATAGCTGTTCTCATAGACAATATTATTAAAAAGCAAATCTCTTTTCTACCGTTGTTTCCTCGTTTGAAGGGAGAAAAACAACCAACCAACTGTAGTTGGCAAAATAAACAATTACCCAAGCGGTACAAAACCTGTTCTAAGATTCTGGAACATTTCACTGGGTACTCAAATTTAGAGGTTTGCAGGGCTGGCAAAGGCAGCAATAATATATCACATCAGATGCAGCCGTAACATTGGGTAATCTTCAATTTTTTTAAGGGGCAATCTCCAAACTACAAAATACAGTGAGGCAAGATTTATGGGAAAAACACGGGAGACCGATTCATACCTACATACACGCATTCCAGCAGCTTCTCATAAGCATTTATAACCATGCTCATGCACAAAAAAAAAATAGCGTAGGCACCCTAATAAACAGGGGAGTAAGGAGGACAGCTCAATTCCCTGTAATGGTCCAGATCAGGCAGGTATGAAGACACAAGGGTTACTCTCTTACCGGTCCATACTGGTTCATGTCCTTATTCTGCGTTTCCTGGAGGGCTGCCACAGTGGCTGTAGCTGTAGCTGTTGCTGTAGCAGCTGCAGCCGCAACTGCAGCAGCGGCAGCAGCTGCAGCCGGCTGGGTGAAATCAGCTGGCGGCCTCGTGTGTGGGGGGATCCCCATTCCTGCAGGGGTATTTGGGCCTCCAGGGTAACTAACAGGGAAGAAAAGAAGAAAGAAAGAAAGAGAGACACAATTAAGACATGCCTGGTGGATTTTGTTTTGAACACTGGTGTGATCCTTATCTGGAACTGTTCCAAACCCACGTATCAACGCCTAATGAAAGCCAGCAGGACAGGGAATTAGGTGTGTACATCAGATGCATGTGCTGCTCAGGTGCAACAGTCATAGGGGCTGCCACCGGGATCGCGAGGCACCACCGTCAGTTGTTTTGGGGCCAGTGAACTGCTTTGCAGCTCTGTAGCTTACTGCGAAGTTGAACTGAAATCCTGAAAGTTAATGCATGCTCCATTTCCTAATAGTGTAGGGGCAGATTGCACAGCAGCATGAACAGGGAGCTTCCTCCACCACAGAGCGTTCGTCTGCCTCCGTGCTGAATTATGCCAAGGGTTCCTGATGTTGTAAAAGCATTCCTCCCTGAACCTCAGCAGAAAGGCCAGGAGGGACCCAATCAATCAGCTCTACTGGATCCCACACAATGTATTCCGCAGTTCTCCCCGCTCTCCTATTGATCGTAAGATAACTTAAACTAAACCATGCCTTTCCCACTCCAAGATATCAACTATCATTGTAAACATGGGCCGTATGCCGTGCCCATCGTAGAGATGTTAATACAAAGCTAAAGAAACTTTCTGACTTGTTCAAGGTCACTCAGTAGATCAGTGGCAGAGATGAAAGGAGAGATAAGATCTCTGAGTCCCAGGCTTATATTCTTCACACTAGACTGACTATGCTAACAACCTTGTCAGCGGGCTTTGCAGAGGAACCATAAATAGTGGTTTCAGTTAAGTGCACTTACCACCCTTGTTTACAGAGCATAGACACAGAAAGTCAAAATTTAACAAAACCCAGGCTATTAGTTTTGGCTTATTTCACTAATACAGCATTTACTTCCCCAAAATGAATACACAGCTTGGCTATCTCTCTTAACAGACATCTTCACCCCCAACTCTATTCAAATTCCTGCTGTGGAGTGTCTTTGGGCAGAAATATCCCATTGCATAGGAACCTACTTTGCCTATTACTCAAGCTTATTCCTCCATACGCACGTAGAAATTATACCATCAATACCTTTCACATCCTGGCCTTATTAAATGTTAATCATCCCTAAGCCTGTGGTCTGTTTAACAATCTCTCTTAATTAAAACTTTATTTTGGGGGTTTATTAGAGCTAATTGATTGACCTAAGCCATTTCCATTTACTGTGATGAATTTCATTGCAGTTTGGGTAGCTGACTTCCGAAGCTGTAAAAGCAGTATACACTTCAGTTAACCAGCATAAAATAGCTACTAAGACTTTAGATAACTAAAATGAGCCCATGACACTTCTGCCAGGTCACTAAAACAAGCTTCATCAACTAGTTACATCCGTTTACCACCTCACATGAGTAAATCTTACCTGCCACCAAAGCCTCCACTTCCAGGATAGTTGGGTCGTCCATACATGCCCTGCTGTATGTATGGCTGAGTGGAGCCTGCCTTGGCTGAAAATTGTTGCTGCTGTCCAGCAAACTGAGGGGAATTGATTCCAGGGTTGCTGGTAGTCATCCCAGAAGCCATGGGATTTCCTGCTGGGTTCATAGGGTTGTTAGCATTTGCCATTGGATTTCCCAGCACCTGTGAGTCGAAACATGAGAATAAGGGGCTGTACCTTGAACTACATCAAGCAAATTAAGATGATTCGCTGCAATCGATAAATTAAAATATAACCACCCTGTACTCTGAACTCTAATGAGCGTATACCTTGTTGATGTCTCTGTGCACATTCCTGGTGATTTCTCCTTTTGCCATTTCCAAAAAACTAAGAGTTTCTGATATCTAATTATCCTTCACAGGAGATTTTTAACTAGATGGAACCCAAACTAACACAGTTATGAAAAAAGTTACGATAAAGACCTGCTAGAACCATGCTCTGCAGGTGACAAATTCAACCGATTAGGAGAAATTACATGCTTTTTCTTTTCTTTTTTTTTTTTTTTGGATGTAGTACTTCAAAATAACTTGCAAATATTCAATCCCACTGACATACTGCAAAGGGTACTACAGATAAAAAAAAAACTGTGAAAGAATGTGTTTCAGTGGCTTCACCTGTTCTTTAATCTAAGTGTACAGAAATATGTCAGTTGTTTTTATTGCTTTTTAGAAAAGAGTTCTCTGGTTTTAAAAGGACTTGGTTTGCCTGTTTGAAGCTTTTTTTTTTTTTTTCCCCAATTGAACCAAAATCTACGATTTCCATTAAGATGTAAGTATGGCTGTTCATGGATCACTTGCAAGGAAATCTATCTCCTCCTTGGAAAGAAATTTAGTGGTCATGATTTTTGCAGAAGACAAAGTCGTCGGCTTTGGGAATTTGTGAAAGGGAATCTTTGAGCCCAGCTCATTTCCTTCCCTTGGGGAGCAGGAAGACTTATGGGAAACCCTGTCATTGATTTCAATCTGCTCTGAACAGCTACAACCAAGCTTCATGTTCCAGAGTTTCACCCTTCCCTTGCAGTGATTCTGAAGAAGCATTTTCTTCATTTTACCAAAGCACTTTTTCTTCTTTTATTGCACATTTCTCTGAAGTTTCATGAAGAGTTCTTATGACAGAACTAAGCTCTGAGTGTTTTTTATATATATATATATATATTTTTTTTTTTTTTTTGGCCTTTTTAAGCATGAAAGATTTCCACAAGAAACTGTATTTGCATTTTCTGGCCAATGTATAGACCTAAGTGTTTACTCAGGTGTTTCTCTCCCAGATGGGATATCTTATCTTTTACAGGTGTTAAAAAGAAATCAACAATAATATATCACGTTATAGATCCTGTAACTGTTTCTTGTCTTTAATTTTTGAAGAAAGATTTTGCCACAACCAGTGCTTACATAGCTGCCATGTGAGTATCTATATGACTTGGCCCCTGAAAACTTTTTTTCAAATGGCTCAATTCATAACAATTTTGGGTTTAATTTTCTGACCAAAATTAAAATAATAGGAAAAAAATCCACAGAAAATTTTGTATGGGATGTGATGTCACTTGATTTCAAAAAGGTAGAGAAGACAGGTTAGATTTATGTACCATTTGCACACATTAAAGATGGTGACATGTTTAGAGCACTTCATCTATGGTGTAAGAAAAGGCTAGACTGAGCACTTGATTTGTGCCACATCCCTTGAAGAGCACATTACCACAAATAATTGGCATCTCCTTCAAAAAAGCTGCTTCTTTTTGTATAGCATAATTCCATATACATTGCAGAAGAAAAAGAGAGGTAAGAGCAGACAGAACCAAATGAAAATCCAGAAAGTACGGCTCCCACCTGGAAGCCAGGAGCCCATGCTTTGCTACAATGCATATTGAAATATTTTTGCAAAGTGAGGCAGTATTAACAGGAGAGGTTGAAGAGAGCACAGCCTAGAGCTGGCAGTTAGCACCTCAGCGTGGGCGTAGACCTGGCACTGGATTTCACCAGCCCACAAGTACAAAACAAGCTCGAGTAAAATCAACAATAACTGTCATTTGGTCAATCTAGCTAGAAGTTTTATTTTTAATAAAACAACTCTTCAAATTCAATCTGAAATTTCCAAGAAGTTTGAGATTACCCCAAAAATCATGCTTTTAGTGTTGAAACCATACAGTGCAAAATACGTGCTAAACCCAAGCCTGACATTTGTATGCAGCTAAAGGAGTTACTGACTCAAGCTCTCAGACACCTTTCCAATGCCACCAAAGAGAACATGACTGGAAAAAAAATGTACCGCGTACAAAGAGAACACAATGTTATGGATCCCAAGAGAATTTTCCAAAAAGCTTTCCATTTTGCAAACATTAGTGAAAACCCATATCTAGAGGGGAGGGAGCATAAAAACAAAGCTTACCTGGCTCTGAGAGGTGTTAGTCACACCCCATACTGTGGTGACCACCGATAAAGAGCCTGGTGGCTGGTTGGTATTTTGCTGCCAGGGAACAGAATCGTAGGGGAAAGACCCATCACTGCAAAAAACAAACATTTAGGAGGGTGAGATTTTGCAAGTTTAAACTGCGGCAAGTTGCTGGCAGGGATAAAGGGATTAACACCTGACATTAACTCCTCACTCCTCCTTTCATTATTAGCCAAGTACTCTCAGAGACATAAAGTTTTTTTAATAGCAACATGATCATATCAAAACCTGTGCTGGTTTTGGCTGGGGTAGAGTTCATTTTCTTCATAGTAGCTATTATGAGGCCATGTTTTGGGTTTGTGCTGAAAACAGTGCTGATAACACAGGGATGTTTTTGTTATTGCTGAGCAGTGCTTACACAGAACCAAGACCTTTCCTGCTCCTCACCCCACCCCACCAGTGGGATGGCTGGGGGTGCACAAGGAGTTGGGAGGGGACACAGCCGGGACAGCTGACCCCAACTGACCAAAGGGATGTTCCATACCATATGATGTCATGCTCAGCCTATAAAGTTGGGGGAAGAAGGAGGAAGGAGGGGACGTTTGGAGAGACGGCGTTTGTCTTCCCAAGTCACTGTTACATGTGATGGAGCCCTGCTTTCCTGGAGATGGCTGAACACCTGCCTGCCCATGGGCAGTGCTGAATGAATTCCTTGGTTTGCTTTGCTTGCGTGCGCAGCTTTTGCTTTACCTATTAAACTGTCTTTATCTCAACCCACAAGTTTTCTCACTTTTACCCTTCCGATTCTCTCCATCATCGAGCTGTGGGGGGAGTGAGTGAGTCACTGCGTGGTGTTTAGTTGCTGGCTGGGGTTAAACCACGACAAAACCACACGGAACTAATGAATTCCTTAACTATATCGAAGTAGAGAGCTTTTACCATGAAGGTCTGTTACCAATGAAAGTAAAAGTAAACTCAGGGGCAGAGTTTCAAACAAGGACACTAGGCAAGTTTCTCAGAAACACTTATTTTTTGCAATCCATCTCAAGCTCTTCAACAATCACTGCTTCAGCTGCCTTGTATCAATTCAATTAGATTTTGAGACCAGACTGCAGCTCCACTGTCTGCACTGGGTCCCCAAACGGCCAGAGAAGTCTGTAAAGGAATAGCAGTCCAGCATCATTTTGAAAAGTAAATTGAAATTCAGATAGTGTTCTCCCACACGATGGATAAGCTGCATGCCAAAAACTGTATTAGCTAATCAGCATTCTAGAAAATCAACTGCAGATATACAACACATCTTTCAGATAAATATGTGGATGAGAGGATTGGGTTTTTCCATTAGCTTTGTCCACAGATAGAAGCAACCATTTCTTAGAGTTCTTTTCATTCAAAAGCACTGGTGGTTTCAAAATGAACATGTATCTAGTGTAATTAACAAAATACGTTAAATTCAGTGAAAGTAACTATTAATCCCATAACTGTAAAATATATCTGACTTGAAATTTGCTTGTTCTCATACTATTAACTTGTAAATTAGATTTCTATTTGCATCTACGTACACACACACACATGTGGATCTTTCCTCATGTAGATATATACACACCATTTAATACACACACACATACACGTTGCTCTTTCATTTTCAAATACCATTGCCTTGTATTTTAGATCAAGAACTGCATTTTTGCCTGGACTACCAGCCATCACTGGAATTCTGTACAGGACTACCTTGCCTAAAGAATCCATACAGGCTCTACGAGTGCTGTAGCACTCTACGAGTGCTTCAAAGCCTGTACCGTAAGTGCCACCCAATTAACTCATACAAGACATGGTGAGATAACCAACCTGCCCAAGTGCTAAAAAGGGCTCCGTGGCAGACCAGGGAGCTGACACTCCCATGTCCCCAGACGACACTCCAGGCTTGGGCCACTTCTCCTTCCTTTTGTGCTGTGAGCCAAAATCAAGGACTACCTATGTCTTCATTCTCCACCCTGTTCATAAAACCTAGTGCAAATCACTTAAGAATAGGAATTGCACTGCACGAGTGTACACGCATGTGATAAAAACTGCCTATGTCCCAACTAACCAATAATCTATTAACAGCAATAGCAACTGTGTAAGGTAAATGGAACAGTGAATACATTTAAGAACTAGGAAATTTCAAACAAATTCCATAGTGCTGTGCCAGCACAATAGCATTGTATTAGAACATAAGTGTGAATTTGAACTGACTTATTTGTTTCAAATATCCAAATTGAATTAAGCAATAAAATCACACAAAAAAATTTAATTAAATTAGGGAAAAGAATCATTTCCCCTAACAAATAATTATGGAAAATTACTGGAAAATAGTAATTCTGTGTAAGATGCTTGACATGTAATGTTTATGTTGACAGCATCCATACAAAACAATGTGCGAGTGCTTATTCAACACCTTGCAATCAGTAAATCCTCCTTGTACTTTTTTTTTTTTAATATTTCCTCTCAGAAGGCATAAAATCTCCCCCCTCTCATTCAGAGGCTCAGACAATGGCTTCAGTGACTAACATTTGCAAGTGACGCAATGCTCCAGCAAGTCCCCTCTACCAGCATGGAGACAAACGATGACTAAGCCAGAATTTGTGACTGCTACGAAGCCTTCCTCTTTTTTCCTGCTCTGAACGATGTCTCCTACTCTGACTAGTTTTGATGATGTCTGTTCTGTGATTTGTTTGGATATTTATAGCACATATGAGTTTGTATACTTCAGCAACTACAAAGAAGCTCTCTCCATGACACAAGCAGTTAAAGGACTCACTGCAGCCATTCCTCTCTATTCCCCAGTGATGGGCCGTGGACAGGTAATAAAACCTGAGGGACAAGGCAAATATTTTGCAAATGTATGAGTAAATAAGAAGGGTAATGAGAGCCAGGGATCAAACCACAGGGTCACTGAAGATTCTTCTAATACAAACATGTCATATGGTTTGTACGCATACTCAAACTTAGCGCTAGCAATGCTTTAAGCCTGCTGTTAAAAAGTTGTTTCTTCACTTTCTTTGCCTCCGAAGTATGTTTCTCTTACCCATTCGTCTCTTCTGCAGTACAGAAGAGTTTTTATGTATTATTCATCCACACTTTCCAATGGTAGAGTCAGAGTATTTGGTTAGTGGAAGGCTGCACTGGGTTCTCAAAGACTATAAAATCACTTGTTCTGATTATATAGAGGAGTAAATCACTTCATTTTTACTGTATTACAGTTAAAATGGGTGACACCTCAAGAAACTGTACTGTTGACATATGATAAAGGCCTCCAGTACAGAACCCAGCATTACACAGGAAAGCCAGAAAAAAAGACCAGGTATAGATACGTTGAGAAATATTCATTGTGCACACTGAATCACATGACTATGACATTATCCAACATAGGACTTCACTTTAAATTGCAGACAACAGTAATACCAGAAACTCTGGCGATACTGAAATAGCGATGGATGTGCCTTGCAGAACATCAATGTCTACACCCTAATATGCAGTTACTGCACTAGACGTCACTTCACTCAAACTTCACTTTAGTTACCCAATGAGAAATACGTGGCATTCTCATAGTTTGCATTCCCCAGCATGATACTCTGGCCCATCACCAATTACATGCGTGTTCGAGTATGACTTTCGCCATACTGGATACAATACCTCCCCTTCCTCCACCAGCTAAAGGCTTCTTTGGTTTCAAGCAGTAGGAGATGCTGAAACATGTGCCACTCAATGAAAGGATTACTTGTCCCTCCACTTCACTCTTTCAACTTGCGTTTCTGTCCTTAGACAACCCAAAGGAATACTCCCACCATCAAAGGAAAATCCATGTAAGTACCGTAACGAAACGTGACCAATCCAATTCTCATTTGCAAGACAGCAGTGGCTTTCTGCTGTTATTATACAGAGCTGTGAATTATCCTGAAATCCCTTTCTTTAAACTTGAAAATAGCAGCCAATAGAGAGAGAAACTTCAACCTCTCCAGCCACCGCAAAACGCTGCCCACGACATTGTTCGTGTTGAACGGTACAAGGGTAATTAAGTCTCTCACTACACCCTGGAGGGCAGTGAGTCAGTTTGGGCTCAGCTGGAGTCCACTAAAAGAGTATTGACTAAATTTATAATAGTGTTAATGAACCTATACATACTACTGGTCAGCATTAAAGGCCAAACAGCAGAGGAAGCCATAGAGCAAAGAGGAAGAGATGGAGGGAAATTACTCCTCAAACGATGATGTAGTAAAACTGCAATCAAGGAATAAGGAGGATTTCTTAGCTGCTGGCAAATGTACTGAAACCACCAGTAACACAACACTCACGTTGGAAAAGTATATCAGTACTTAGGTCTAAACATCTTCTCTTAATCCCAGTACTACAAAAACAGAACCAGGCATATATGCAGCCTCTTTGGAATAGTTACAGACTTCATGTCAGACACAGATTGTTAGTTAATTCTAATAAAAGTTGCTTAATAAAAAGTGAGCTCCATATAGTAAATTAATACTAGTGAATTACTCTAATTTATACATGATTTGTGGCATTATTTGAAAATGCTGTATTTTAAATATGTTTATGTTGTCATTAAAGCAATTGTATGTGTATCTGATACTCTGTTTACATATCTTCATTGATTGAGGAAGGAGATTCAGATGGTTTAGTGAAGTACGCATCCCCAGAGCATTAATACTTCACATGCTGTGGAGGAGGGTAAAAACTGAAATGATAACTTCCCAGGGATTTTCCACATCACTTGTTGAGAAGGCCAGGTGTCTAAACCACTACCTTTATAAAGCATCTACCTCCATTTTAAACACTGAAAAATCTATCAACTACAGCAGAAAAGCACCAGATGTTGGCTTTTTCAAAAAACCTTTTCACTCCAAGCACGGACATCAAGTTTCCCACAACTGGCCTTTCAGAGACTAGTTTCTGTTGCTTACCCTCAAGCCTGCTTTTCAGTTTTGCAGGAGTGTTTAATGTTTCTGAAGCACAGGCATCCCACCTGACTGGTGACACACTCAAGAGTCCACACAGTCCTTTAAATCTACTGACTCTATCGTAACTTCTTCAGCTGACGTCAAGATGAACAGGTAATTTCCAGTGTAACACTGACTGTCATTTCTCCTGTTTCTTCTTTTGTCACCCATGTGGACACCTAGAGAGGAGAGCGTCTGACGACAAGGAGTGAAGTGTCAGAGATCCACCCAGGCCAAATGCTCCTTTGCGGTTACAGACGGTCAAAAAAATCAGAAGGGTCCAAACACGGGGCTCCTCATCTGTTCCTGCCCACTGGCACCTCTCTCCTTCTGCACCTTGCTCTGCCTCCGCAACTGCCACTGGGCACGGGTGTGCTCAGGGTGCCCAGCAACCCCGTGGCTGTATTCTTGGTTGGAGCCTCTAGGTGACACTACTTTAATACAAACTACAACATAACAATTTCCAAACAAGGCTCCTTGCTCCTGCCTCACTTCTCTCCTCCCCCCACACCCCCCAAACCTCACCTGTCTGCAGTGGGAAAATAACACAAACCCCACAATCAGAACAGGAAATAAAGCCCTGGGCAACTGTAGCACCAGTACCTGTGCCTCATGCCCACATTGCCTCACAAGTTAGGACGCTTAACTTCTTTCATTCAGGTTTAGTTTTTGTTTTACTTCGGTTTCTCAAATGAACACCTCTCATGTAGCTTTAATTATTAATATGGATTCAGTTAGCAATTCTTTTCGACTAGGGCACCACCGTAAACTTCTTTTAAGCATGCTCTTGCTTAAGAAAAAGACTGTTTTGCATGTTGCAGTGGAAATACTGAATTTGAATTGCCTTTTTGGTGTGCTCATGTTATGGAACAGGCATGAATTTCACCACATTTTTATAATTTTCATATCAGCATAAACAAAACCTAACAACTTCTTTTAGAATATTGCAAGAACAGATGGAACACTCTTAGCAGTTTCCTGCAACACTGAAATGCTCCAGGAAGGACTTCAGTTAATTTTTCCCAATTCGATAAGTTAGGAATCCCCCCCCACAATCTACCCATAAATAACAGATCAAATGGATGTTTGATTTATTTCTGGTCAAATTTCCACTGAAAATGTTCTTGGCCTTGCCTACTAATTTGAAAAAACAATGTGACTCCTGAAAGCCAAAATTCATTCCTCTTACTGGCAATCAAAAACATTTCAGAGATCTGCTTTTGTTTTCTTTTAAAAAACCCCAGACATTTAGAAGGAAACAACTGACTTCTCATTTTTCATTGAGATTTTTTTTCAGGGGGAACAAAACCAATGCCTCACCAGCTGAGATACATGCACCATCTTCATACGGCTACAGTCTTTCAACTTAAACACTTAAAATTAGTTTTTAGTCTAGTTAACAGATATCAAAACCACATTACTATTAAAAAATTTATAACACTGTATTTGACCAAGTAATTCCTTGACCTTTTTGTGCTGTGTTTTCAGTAGACTGGAGAAACTAGTCTACACAATCCATTCTCTGTTCACACAGAGGAATATAGCAGAACAAGGAGACACCCGTGTAGGAAGGACATGAAGTCCCCTTACAGTCAGCAAGGAAATATGAAGACCTATTGTAAAGAAAATGAAGAATAACTTCCTCTGTATATCACACACTGACATAAAGCAAACTAAAAGCTGATGTTGTCTACAGGTATCCTAAGGTGTTTCCATTAAAGATGAGGAAAAAAGAGGGTGGTGTAGTAAGTATATGTAATGATACCGACTTGGATGGCTAGCAGTAATTTACTTTTGATTGATGCTGCCTATATGATGCATGCCTTACTCAAATACATTCCTTGCTTTAGCATCATTATTTGAAGAAGTTTTAATAGTATCGGCATAAATGAAGGCTCCATCCTCTATTTCACTAAACGAATACATAAGACAGAGTCCCATCCAAATTACTGGGAATCCTTATGTCATGTAAAAGTGAAAAAAGTCAATTTGGAAGCATTCTGCAAGACTTCATTTCCCCTCTACTTCTTAATGGCACAACGCCAAACATTCAAATCTCACAGAGAAAATATACAGCTCCACAAATTATCCCCCCACAATTTCTCAAGTCTGTTGTTTCCCTCCAGTCTTTCCAGCTAGATGAGTACTTTCTCTAACCCTGTGGAAAGCTTCGATTCTCCCAACTCCAAATGCACAGTGGATCCATACCTAGTCCTTCCCTATCAAGAAAGAATTACCTCAACTGTTGTTTCAGTACTTCATGTTGCCTGTACTGGGCTATGAGCAACGTAAACAGAAGAGGAAGAGCAAAAGCGGTTAGAAATTTCATTATTTACCATAAAAAGAAGTCAGGCTGTTTCCTGGCAAACAGTTTGAAAACACAGAAGCATTCTGAACCCGTTCTAGGTGAGCAGATGCAGGTGAAGCAGTCAAAAGGTGAAAGCAGCAAGCCATTTATCAGCTCGGTGGTTAGGATGGCACCTGCAGCTAGCAGGTGGCTATCACCCCCCGCCTCCGCTCTTTTAAATATCAACACGCATTTACAATAACCATTCATGCAGCCACACACATACGCACAATACAGCTGCTTTTGTGGAGGCTGAGACGGCAAAATTGAGCCGGCGGGTCAGCAGGTGATGCGAAGTACGTCGGGAAGCTGAAAGCCCTTAACTTTTTCTTTATAGTCCTGACAAGGCCTGTGAGGCCTGGATGACTTATGACTGCTCAAGGTGGGAACGCTGCCTTCCATTTCACATTGGGTTGCTACAGGTCAGGCTGTGACATGCTTGCTGCTGCTTCCTGGTGCCTTAACTCTACACAGTCTCATCAGTTAGAGAGCCATGCCTGCAGAGTACCACACTGCTCAACACGAGTTAGCGCATCTGAATCTAACCCCTGAAAGTAGAAAAAATGCATCAGGCCAAATAACTAGATTAATTCAGAAGTTTCTGAGCCTGCAAATGCCCGCACCCCCCCGCATACTCACAGATGCCTGCTACGCTATAGATTTCACATATGTCCACGCACACGTGTGTGCGCACGCGCGCAAAGACACAGAGATAACACAACTTACTTCTGTCCATGTGGAACAAACAATCACAGCTATGCAGGTAAGAAACAAAAATGCTACTGAGATCCGCTTCTGCCTCAGAAGAAGCTGAAGGGGTTACCATCATCTGACATTATGGGACTACAGCATCCATCCGATCAAAGGAAAAAAGATTAAAGCATCACACCCAGTTCCATTGTCACACAAGTAGACCATGCAATGCATTACTACAGCCCAGATTACAGTTACAAAATCCACCAGTAACAGCCCTGTTATTAACATGCCACCTGTTACCTTTTTCAAAATGCTGAAATTATCTTATGATCGTTTTCAGCTTGACAAATGCAGTTTAATCTTTATTGCATCTCACAGCACAGACCTGCTTCATCCATGTCTTATTTATCTCACGTGTGTCGGAATGCAACCCCGAGCCCTCAGTCCCCCCCTGCCACCAGGCATCCCTTCTGCTCTGCTTTATCAATATACCTGGGTTTCCATATCCGACTGCTCCTTTACAATAAAAAACACACCCACCCAGTATTCTACCATTGCCTGTTGCCTTGGTAATCCAAATGCCTGGGTACTCGCTGATTATCGGCGAATGAGACTCGCATTGTTCACACCGCAGCGCGTCTGCTATGTTAATGTGAGATAATGGCAGCCAGAAGACTCCTTTTGTTCCCAGCTTTGCTGTTTATTCATAGTGCCTGGAGGTCAGCGACTGCTACAACAACCGGGGAAGGAACCGCTGAAAGCGTGAGCAGATTCCACTTCTGCTTTTGCCTCTGAGACAGGGGGAAACACGAGCAGCCCCGCACAGCGAGAAGGGCACCGGGAGCTCTGCAGTCTGACTCACGCAAGGTGTAGCAGGCGGCTAGGAGGAAGATTTGATGGACTTGCACTTCCCAGATTTTAGATGAAGCTGATTTACGCTCCCNGGGCAGGGCAGGGCAGGGCAAGGGGAGCCCGGGCAGCGGCCCCGGGTGAATGACTTCGCCCGTGAGGGACGGCTGCGCTTCGGGCACGTACGGGGCAGGTCTGAGAAACGTCTCCCCGAGCCGCCTCCGACACTCTGCCTGTCAAAGTTGTTTGGAAATGCTGTTGCTGACACGGTGACACGGGCAAACAAACCATCACATCGTATCTCCCCTGACGTGGTAAGTGGGAAAGGAGAGCGTAAACAGACCGTGGTACCTTCCCCGCATTCTCAGCTTGGTGGAGATGAGGACATCGAAGACGATGCCCCGGCTGGTGTGCTGTTCCCCATTCCTGGAGCAGCCCTTTCACGGGAAGAAACCACCGATTCCAGCTAAAGGCACTGTCAGCATCTAATTAATGTCACCGCCTCATCTGCACAGGTTGTTGATGTGCTCTGTCTGTTGAGCAGGCTTTGTTGTCATCTCCAGCGAAAACCAGTCAGGGATTTTTTTAGCAAGAATTCCTAACCCATTTGATTTTTAGGGGAACCATTAGAAAAGCTCTCCATCGCTGCAAATAGTAATGACTATTTCCTTTTCTTCCCATTGAGATACTAAAGACACTTGAGAACCCAACTGTATGGCAACAGCAGGAGTAAAAAAAAAAATAATACAAAATTGTATAGCAGGAATTCACTCTTTTTGTAATCTATTTACAGGGAATTCCTGCGGAGAGTCAGATTTTCATCTAAGTGAATCAATTACAGATACATGTAAAGAAAAGGCATCAAGAAAAATGCCAGGTTTTAGACAAAATACACATCTGTGTTCCTGTTATCAAATTATCCAAAAAGAAAAAAATTTTTAACAAGACAAGGTATTTCCCATCATTTATGCCAGTAATTTATTTTTTTTTTTCCACTCCACTGAAAATCAAAAACGTCGCCAGACTGTAAACCTCCCTCCCTGCTTAGAAGCCATGTCAGCCTCTGGCAGGCAGGCTGAGCGCGATGCTGACGGCGTGGTACCCGCATAGAGCTCACTCCGCTGTGCTGAGCCACGGGCTGTCGCTCCCCAGGCCCTGCCGTGCCTGGAAGGACCCTAAACCTCACATGTGGACCTGAGCTGCAGCAGTTGAAGGGCACTGTTGACTTTGTTCTGGTGTTGCCTATCCTAAGGTACTCAATCCAGTTAAAAGACTCACAATGATTTTAATGAGTTTTGCATCAAAGAGCTACGCAAAGTACAGCTTTCAGTGTCACCGCGCAGTTATCATGCTGACAGTCAAAACGGGTAAAAACTAGGGGTGCTGCCACAGCTGAATGATTTTTAACTCCAGTGCCATCAGAAATAAGTTGGTTTCATTGAAACAAGCGACAGAGGGAACCTTCCCAACCCTCTGGAAGAGGAAAATGACCTAGACACAGCACAAATCATCTGCTGCTGAGAGCAGCCCTCGTGCAAAGAGTATGACACTATTGTGATTATCACTAAACAGCAAATTGCAATCAATTAGACATGTTCAGGACTTGGACGTTTGATATAGGCCCAAACATGAGAATGAGAGCTGTCTTCTCAAAGGCGTTAGTTACTGTATTTTAAAAAACAGCTTAGACAGGGCAAAGCCTGAGGTCACATTTTGCCTCAAGTCAGCAGACATACCTTAAAAAGTATTTGCCTAGTCTTTATCAGGATTTTAAAACTATCAGCTGACACTTTTTAATTACAAAAAATATCACAAAATAACCCCCTAAAACTTTAGTATACACAACGCTTAGAGGAAAGAAATGCAGAATATGTAACACTCACATGTACTTATGAGAAAAAAAAAAATCACAAAAGTATAGTAGTTGTGTAGCTACATATTATCCTTATTGCAATAGCACTCACTTTCCCTCTCTAATCAATACAGAAGCCCTATTTTCACATCTGTGCAAGGTGCTGTACACAGAATAAAAGATGAGCCTTATCCTATATACCTTTTACCAAGCATGTGAAGAATATATGTTTGAAGAGAAGTTAAGCTGCCCATTATTGTTTTCAGAGATCACGTGTCTCAGTCTCTCCTGTTACCACAAGAATTGACCATAAACTTATCTAAAATGAAACGCAGATTTTTCACATGAAAATATTACAGGTTTAATTATTAACAGCTAATGGTTACACATTATCAGTTTTCAACTAGAGAGTACTAATCATTTGCTTTTAGCTTCAACATTCTTTCAAGGTTTTCTTCTACCTCCTCCCCATAAGAAGTGCTAAAACTATTATCAGTAGTTTCTCTTAGAGGACAAGATGGGCAAACAAGTCCTGGGACAGTACTTTCGAGCAATCGGTTTTGTCTTTACAATGCCTAGAGCATCAGAGGCCTTACTTAATACTGCTCTAAACAAATCTTGACGTTTGCATTTTTTTCTTCAAGAAATGGTACTTCTGGAGAAACATTTTAGGATTCTGAACTTTTCCCTTATTTTCTCCTGATGGTGGATTTTAACATTTCTGGACAAAAAAGACGACAGAAAAAAAGAGAGGCTGCTCTTGCAGAATCAGGAGCAATACAGGTTGCTTTACTGGGTATATTCTCTTGTATTAGGATTTACCATCTGTTCAGTCCCTAATTATATTTATTTCACGACTTTACAAACAGAAGGATGAAAAGGCTTTGAAACAATCTTGTCTTTCACCTAAAGAGTTTTGAATCCGTCTGCAAAGATTGTTCCCGTACGCCACAGCCACATGCAGTAATAAAGTGATCCCCGACTTCAAACTGATGTATAAAACACGGACAACGTGCATGTTTTCATACAAGCGCGTATATGCTGTGCCTGACCTTTCACTATTTCTTTCATCCAGACATTTTCAAAGTGACTATCACTCTTGGTCAAAACCACCAAAACTGAAAAGGCAGCAACCTTTGCAGAAACTCTGACACTCTTTCCACTGGTACGTCACAGCCAGATCACTCCTCATTCTTAACAAATTCTGTAAGAGCCAATCCTAACAGCCCAGTAAAAATTCAGACACAGAGTTGCCATTCCTCTCCAAGAGCTCCTACTGATCTTGAAAGTTCAGCTCTTAGTAAAGTTTAAATTGGAATAAAAAAAAGGGACAAAACAATCATTAAAAACAAGCATCCTTGTAAAGCAAGCCTAGCCAATACAAGGTATTTATGGCAATAGCCTGAACATAAAACAGTAATGATAATAAATAAAGCGCCTACTGTAATATTGAATTACTGCTTAATTTGATCTATTGTTTAATTTTCTCAAAACCTCTGGCACTAATTTATGACAAAAATAATTTTATCTTCATATTTTTCATCAATCTTGACTGCCCTATACAGACATTACTACCCTTTGGTCACTAACTGCAAGACAGCTGGCAACTAATACAAAAGACCAAAATTTGGAGCAAGAAAGAAGACAGTAAGAACCTGATGAATGTTCACGACAACATACCAAACTGCAACTAACAGCTGTCTATTTTCAGGTGGTTTTGTTGACATAGTAAGCTTTACTACAAGCTACGCAAGAAATGAGAAGCCCCCTAGGGCTTGCATGGGTCAGATCCACAATCCCGCTGGGACTGGTGGAAACTGTACCCATTTCAACCAAGATTCAAACTTGATCCACACGTAAAGGTCCACCAATTAATGCAATGAAGTGTTAAAACAGGAGCTTGATCAAAGCAAAGGAAGGTGTATCATGACAATAATTTGTACTTACGTAACAACATTTGCCAAAGACCTTAAATTTTTAAAGACTTGAGAAGTATTTGTTATTACAGACTTAGGTTATGTCAGATTGGAAAACTACAACACAAAGAAGTTACATTAGTCCCTGCAAGCTAGAAAGGATGAAATTTCACTCCTATGCAGAAGGACCAGCCCAAAGACTACCAGCGCTCCTTAGGTCCCTCACAAATCCTTTAAGTAGGACTTAAATTATAAGTTATACAGGATTAAGGAGGTGAATAGGTCTTCATACTGGTCCTTCAGTACAGGAGTGACATTTACCCACATGAATCAGTAAAAAAAGTCTAAAAATAAAATAAAAGTTAAAAAAAAAAATCAATGAATCTCATACTCAAGTTTGAGCTAGCTATTATTACATTGCACTGACTTAAAAGAAAAATAAAGATAAGGTTTAAGGGTTGGTGGTGTTTGGTTTTTTCTTGAAAATCCAGCGCTCATGCTGTTCATAAAACACAGGAGTTTGCAGTCCAACTGCCCTACATTAAGAAGGAGGTATTTAGCTGAGTTTTTCTTTTATATACAACACTCGATCATTCTGCTAATGAAAAACTAAATTTAGAAAGAAATGAGCACAATACCATCCCTACTCTGAAAGCCTTTGTTGCATGTGCGCACCTCCTTATATTCTGCTCTCTATAAGTGCATTTGACCAACAGTATCAATGCTCTCCTTGATCTGTTTACTTCAATTTTCTCCCACAACTCAATTAACTTTGTAAAAATAAAAGGTTGTCCCTAAAAATAGGCTAGACCTGAGTTCTCTCCAGTGTATATGCCCACAGTTTCTTAAATATGCATCCTTAAATTTAGATTCTTGTGATACGTTCTTGAGACAGAATTTATTTTAAGTAGCCGACCCCTCTTTCAACTTGGAAAAGAAGCAGCTGTGTTTCTGTAGTGCCAGGTACATCGGGATTCTAGTCCCTACCCAGAGTTCTGGGTAATTTTGTTGCTAGTAAAAGCAACGGCAGAAAAAGCTCTGAGTGAAGTACTCAAGATAGTCTGATGACAGGAGAAGGTTTGGTTTTTTTGTTTGTTTGTTTTTTTGTTTGTTTGTTTTTAGTGATATTCAGATGACACATACCCTATAATCCCTCTGTTAAGCTATGTAAGGGTCTTGAATATGGTCTTGGCTGTTCTAATTTAATATCTAATTCTTTTACAAAACTTGAAGTAGCTGGCTACGTTAATTTCTTGTAGGAAATGCAAAGCATACTTTTTTTTTTTGTTTGAATTCAAAGAAAAACTTGTGAATTAGAGATAAGATACTGTGAACTTTAATACTAAGCTTTTGACCCAAATGTAATCTAATGCAAATGCAAATGTTGCTTCATCAACAGCTTTATCACTGGGATTGTACAGTAATAATTTAAAACTGACTCCCAGTGTCTTCCCCAGTAAAGCATTTCAAGGGCAATACTCAAGAGGAACTTAGAGGACTGTTTGATACTCGGCAGGATGTTCTACTATTAGGTAGAATATTGGGTAACTGAGTATTGCCAGAAATGCTGGTATTTAGGTTTAGCAGAAGAGACTATTTACTTTTTGACTCATGACAGAGTTTCACTGGAAAATTGACATGAAAGAAGAGAGTTGTGCCTATCTTATCTAGTAATGCAGCACACAGCCCCTGTGAGACAGAACAGTGCTTTCATCCTTACTTTATAGACTCTAGGGGAACAGAGGCCAAAAGGTCGGATGAGAATCAGGCATCTAAAAACTACAAAACTACACCTAAGAAAGGGTATACACTGCACCACACTTTCTCTGCAGACTGGCCACTAATTTCACCTTGGCTTCTGCTAAGCTTCTCCCACATGTAAAAATAAGTTATTTTAGAACAGAAGGTTTTCTGGGTTGTTTTTTTTTTTTTTAAAGTGTGTTTATAATTGAACATTTCATAAGCAACTGAAAAAAAGAGGCAATCCAGGTGCTCTGAAAAGTCAATGATATTATATTAGTTATACTACAAAAAAGGACTTTATTCTCAAGGGCTATAATAAAAGGAATAGCATTTGCATGGTTTTCCCATAAATACAACAAAAATAAGGAAAAAACCCAACCCCAAACCAAAAGTTGCTTCCAGACAAATTCACGCATGCAAAGGCACTGGCACAAAGATGTCCCTGAGCTCCATTCTAACACAAAAGTTCAAGTTACTTATGCTACCATGGAATCTAGGTACAAGGAATAGAGCCCCATCCGCACTCTTCTAATCCTTTACTAACAAAAGTGCCCTACACTAAAAATAATTTATACTATTTGCGATTTCTGATGATGAGGAAAAGAAAGCCTTGAAAAAACTCCCAGAAACATAAAGCATGAAATGAATGTTTAACCCTGTCTACACTTATTCTTCAGCTTTTGCCATGACCAAGGCTCTGCAGGCAAGAAATACAAACACTGCTCCTCCATGTAATTTGGTAATCAAAGGCTTCACATCTTCAGCTTCTTCTAGTGTCCTTCAATGCTCACATTTTCTCTAAGTGAACATCAATGCTTTGTGATCCTCACCTGATATAAGGTGGTGTATGGCATTCTCCCATTCTATGGCTATGCCCACTATACAATGATTTCTATACATTTCCAACAATGCTTACAAAACAGAACATCACTGAAATATTTTCAACCTCAAGAAAAACAGTTGTATTTAAATAAACAGTAGGAAAATGTCTGGTGAGAGACATGCTGTAGAAGTTTCTCTCTAGGGCACAACTTGAAGCTTGAAAGCAAGTCCACTGGATCTGAGCACAGATTTGAAGATGGAAGCGTCACTTCACTATGCACCACGCAATAGCAAAGACAAAACTTGAATTTATTTAGTACTTGCTGTAATTACAGATCCCCTGTTGTCAGTAGTGCTGTTCAGTGCGTGAAACAGTGTAGCTACCTCCGTCAATGGTAACAAGCATTTCAATTAACATCTGTCATGCTGTACATCTGTACAGACTGCCACTTGTATGGACTAGGCTGAGACTTACCTATGAGAGAGGGTGGGTTTCATGGAGCTCATAGAGTTCATGGGGGGTTGCATGGGTAGCTTCCCTGGAGGATCGTTCTGCCGGCTTTTCTGGTGGCGAAGCAGCAAGAGCCGTCCCAGCTCCTCACACCACGACGAAAGCAGCGCTGCACAAACAGAACAAAATGACATTAAGCGCCCAACTGAAGAGCCGGCACAGCCGAGTGCAGATGCAAGCTACTGTAACTGGAGTCACAATCTGAACAGACAAACCCCAGGAGTGAAAAGCTTGTCCATGAACCACCGCTCACATTATTATCCTATCAAATTGAGTCTGTAATTGCCCTACACTATCATTATAATGTTTTTACACAAGTTACAAACATTCTGCACAGCCCAGGAGGCATGAGAGAACTTGTCTGAGCTGAGCAGCACAGAGATGAAGAATGGATGAGGCACAAGGACATGGGATAGCTGTTGTGAGTGAAAAAAGACGCAGAAGAATTCATTTCACACTAATAGAAACGTAACAAAAACATACAGAAGACATCATTCACAGAGGGGAGCAAAGAACAACAAGATCTTTTTTCTGCTCGGCTATTTTGTGCAAAAGATGAATTGGAGAGGCATGAAGAGAAACCCACGTGCAGGAATTCATTTCCAAAACTGCTATCAGCTACCAGTCTTGAACAGATAAACAGGAGAATATGGTCCCGCTGATGTATGGATACAAAGTTAGGCACTTAAAACTGTATTTGACCCTACACAACCCCTAAATGTGCATTTCCATTATGTGCTTAATCTTCTGGTCAATGAGGGTAATTCTGTGCTTACAGGAAAATCATCTTATGAACTATGAAGATACAGAGATTTCCTAGAGGGACAAAGAGCTTGCAATTCCCTCTGAAGACATGAAAGGGGTCATTATCTCTCACCCACACTCAGTAAAGACCAGTCCCTGTTACAGCAACCACCTACTTTGCAGAAAACAGAGCCCCAGAAAGCGACCGCGGGCAAACTCTGGCTCCCATGAGCGCACCGAGCCAAGACATCCCACTGAAGCCTCCAGTAACACCTGATTGACCCTGGACGCTGTCCGTTTAATTCCAGCATCAGCAGCGGCTCCAGTAAAAACTCACCAAGGTATGACACAGTGAAGAGTTTCACTGGAACGAAGTGCAGACTAATTGCAAAATTCTGCGGTTGAAGGAACGTTCTCAAGTGGAAGTGCTTGGGGTTTTTCCTTCTTTAAAGTATACTTTACAAAACCCTCAAAACAAGAAAAAGCTTTGTATTTAATTTTTAACTAAGTGCTTTCCTGAGGTGTTACGAACTGAACACAAATCAACAGATTGCACAAGTAGGTGAGAACCAGAAGACTACTCAAAACCCAAGCTGCCACAGCGGTTTAGAGTAGGAGAGCTCTACATGTAATTTTAGGTTTGCTGGTTTAAAAGAAACAAGTGTAGAATTCTCTAAAATTGAGGTTTTTATTTTCACTTCTTATTTTTCTAGTGGTTGTCTTTTCACCAAATAATATAATCATAAGCAGTAGCAAACTATCATTCTGGGTACACCACCTTCTTTCTCCAGCAACTACTCACAGGTACTGTTAACACATATTTAGAACAAATTCCAGACAGACTAATTGTAAAGTATTTGTAGGGGGGGGGAAAAAGGAACCTGCTTTACCAAGAACACCCACAAATATGATTTTTCAGTACAAAAAACAATGGGAATTTCTCAAATTTAATGGCCACACAAGAAAAATACTTAAAGCCCAGGCCATTCCCGTGAATTAATCACACATTTGGACAAAGGAGAGGTAGTAATTTCATGGCATTTATCAAGCAGAAGGTCAAGAGTGGTGTTTAGGGAGGCATTTTAGAGCTCTGCTGTGACAAAAAGGGGACACCGCTTTTTATGTAACTAAATATGGTCACTCGGAAATTGTCAGCCTCGCACGTAGCCTACAGAAAGCATTCCCCCGAGCTCTGTGAAATGTTCCAGCAACGAGTGTCAGTCTAAGCTGCTTCTCTATTAGCCAAGGAATCTGTCAACAAGCATTTGATCAAATTATACTCACCTTTTATCCCTGGCATATCATTACTAATGTGCCAGTGACAAAGGCTCCCCTCCCCCTTTTCCAGCCGCCTGAAGACACAAATCCCTGCCTCGCAGGCTTTCTTCCCGCGCACCACGGCCACTTGTGCTCCGAGAAACACCAACAAAGTGTTCTGCCGAACACTCAACGTTGCGGCCCTGGCAGAGTAATAGCGGATGCTGAGCACTTCCACAGTGTAATTACTATGGTGTCAAATGGAAATCGTCCATCTTAAATGAGGCTTTGATGGGAGGAGGGAGCTGCTCTTCTGCACACCTATATGCACTTGACAAATAAGATGAAAAGCAACAACCCGATGGGTCTGAGGGCATGAATCTGCAAACAAAAGCCAAATCTGCTCGGGGGAAAAAAAGCAGAGTAACTCCCAGCAATGAGATAGCATTGCTTTGGTGAGGTGAAGATAAGAAAAGATCCTAATGAGTTATTGTTATTACCAATAGCCCATACACACATTTATAAAGGTGAAATGTAAACTGTCAAAGAACAAAGAGGTCCTCAAGATAAGCTGGCCGGTTTCATTCTACAAGTTATCTAGAGAGGACTCATGTTTTTAGAAACTAAGAGACTGCAGGTATAAAACGTAGCAAATTTACTCATCCCTATCACAGCACTCATTACAGAGAGGTTTAACCTTTCCTCCCCCGGGATGTTTCGACTCATGTACCATGTATAATAATTGCTCTCTTCCCTGCGTCGGTGTTTGTGCACAGAATGAAAACAGAGCTGTTTGTAGCCACCTTAGGAGTACCAGTGCCCCTCTATCCTGCTCAGCAGGAGCAAGAACTCTCCAGAGGAGTCTGCTGCGCTCCTCCGCTGGAAATGCTGGGGTGGCCTCCCTTCTCTCCTGCCCCATCCACCTCCACTGCTCTGCTCTCTGCTTGGGAAGATGAATATATACCCCCCCACACACATCTGGTACAGCTGGCTTCTGGTGAACATCACTTCCTGGGCTATTCAAGCTAGATGAAACAAACTCAAAGTGAATTTACAGATTACACTATTCATCTTTAGTGTACTTAGTTACTGCTTTTTATGCTGACAGTATTAGGCACATCTCAACTCATTTACACTCAAAGCACGAGAAATTCAGTATCATACTATAATGAACAGATAAAGCAGCAAGCACAAAGGACAGCTACAGATGGTGCCAACAGTCAGTCTCTCCCTCTCATAGCACAGCCAAGCAGCTGCTTTTTCTCCCCCCTCTGCCCCTCCTCCTTGTACAACAGGAGCACAGATTTTGCAGATGGACCATCCACACCGTCTCTCACAGCCTCTTGCTGCGGCAGTTTAATGATCAGATTTAAATCGTGTTCCTGTGCTGCATTGCTACAATGTCCCTTGCATATAATGATGTGGCTTTCCTGCTTAAGTTGAAGTCAACTGTTGCAATAGGGGGAAAGGAAAAATCCTTAAACGTGTACCCCCTCACGCGGCTGTACACAGCCCAGGTGTAAAATGCGACCTGGTTAAAACACCAGAATTGACAGTTTCAACCCCGGTTCAGTCGCAGAGGGCTCTGCCAGCCTATGCCAAAAGATGCATAATAATGGCGATAAAACGCCATGCTGACAGTTTAAGTGTATTCACACATTTATTTGGCTTAAAGGGACACACTCTGGGATGACTGGTGCAATATTTGACCTACTTTTCTCCATTTGCAAAACCTGTATCATTCTTAATGGAATTGCATTTTACTTTAAGCATTGATGTATTTTCATAGGAATAAATCAATACTGATTTGCTAATGACGACTGCGTTAAGAAGCCAACACAGAAACCAACAGCCTTGGCTTTCACATTTCTGAAATAGAGAAAACCAGAAAGATTTAAAAATTAGAGAAATTTCAATTATGAGTAGCCCAAGGGGTTTCCCTAAGGAAGCGAGAGAAAAAAAAAAACGTTCAGAAATATTCAGTTTGCTGTTATCCAGTCCCATTTTTGTTTCTCCTTTCTCTGAAGAGGACCAGACGCTGCAAGAATGTGTCTCAGCACAGAATGTGACCGACCTCTCCTTAAAATACTCATAAATACTCCCACACACCCAGAGTTGGCCACACTTTATGTCCTTCTAGATGCCTCCAATAGTTTTAAACACTTTCATTGAAAAAATCGTAAGACATTGCAATGTATCCACACTGGGATCCTGAGGACAAGGAGAGGGAGGAAGAGGGCTGGAAGGCAAAGATTGATCCCCCCCCTTCAACCCAAGTCACATTTCAAGCATTTCTCTGCAACCACAGAGCTAAGCCTTGCTTGAAAGAGAAAGGAAGCAATTGTTATTTAATCCCCTGCCTCTAGGAGCCAGGTCTTTTAAGAACATGCCAAATATCACAAGATTTGCGACACAATTATTAGGACCGGCCACATCCCCTGGTACTGTTCCTTTCCTGCAAGGGCCCTTTTGTGCTGAAAACCTGCCCGGCAGTACAGAAACAAAGGCCTCCGCTGCCCGCTCCATGGCACCTTCTCGTCCCTCGGAGCCGCACGTGCCCATGGCCCAGCACAGCAGCATCACAATTGCTTTGGAAGTGCCGGGCCTTTCCATTAGGAAAATCAAGGAGCTCGAGCTGGGGGAAGTGATGGATCACGCCCAGGCTGCCCATGCCGCTTCATGACAAATGATGCCAGCGTTCTTGCAACAATTACGTGATGGATGCTGATGACACAGCTCAAAGGATAGTTTATAGCCATGGCATCACATATTGGTACAGCCCATTATAATCCCTTTTGGGCCAGGGAACAGAAAGGGAAGGAAAACAGGCTAAGCTACCCCATAGATTCACTAATGCATTGCATTAGCTGCATCCACACCAGCACGGATAGCTGCAATCCTCTAACTGACTGATTTAACCCGCCGCGGTGCAAAGTGCTGTAGTAAGCATCTCCGACTGAATGAGCCAGTGGGCTCCCTAGAAAGCAAAATACAGAGAAGCGCAGTGCTAATCTATTTACCTATTATGATACTCTAGTATTAGTTACAGCTTATCACCTCAGTAAATCGTCGCCTCTTGTTAGGGAACGTGCTTAAAGGTGCAGCAAACTGTTATTTACAGGCAGACACTATATTTACAGCCACAAAGACAGGTGAGGAGGGGATAGGACAACAGCTCAGTAATTTCAATGCCTTCTGCTTCCCGGGAGACTGCTGGAAGAACACAATAGGATTACCGCTTCCTTGCTGCAGTTAGGCTGCAGTAGATAGTTCAATAGGCAGACTGGCAGACCCGTATTTCTTACTCACTGCAATGAAAATATTAGGGAAAAAGGAGGAGTTTGATTTGGAGAACTATCTGTTCAGCACCGTCTCGCTAGTTTGGTTTTGTGTCTCAGAAGGAAATGCATTTGGCTGAAAAGATATTTACAGTATAAATAAGAAAATACAGCATTTTTTCACAGATCATATGCATTAAGTTTATACTGTTCTTAGAAACAAATTCTGTTTTTTTACATGGAGAATTCCAGATAAGTGGACTACAGAGCTAATGAGGGCTTTCCATCCTCTTCTGTATAGACTGCAATCTAAATACAAGTTTTATAAATCATCCAGTGAGAAAATTTGCTGGGGGGGGGGGGAAGGGAGGCAGCAAAGAGAAGACAAGGAGAGGAGTGGAAATAGCTATTGTCTTGGTTATTTAAGAACGTTATTCTTTTTAGACATAAAAAAAAGCAGACTATATACTGTTCGGAACAATATATTATATATTAAAAATGTTAATTACCTAATGCTCAATGTGCTGTAGCATTAGAAAAATAATTTCAATTGCATTAAAGGATAGAATCTGTCCACAATCTTGGGAAGAAGTAAATCAGATGTTTTCCTTACGTTTTAAAAGCCATTTTGCTTTTAAAGAGCTGGGAAAAGGAGAGAGAAGGAGAAACTGGTCATCCCAAAGTATTACAAAGACTGATTTTCCTGCAGCTCTCCTCCTCACGCACTCCAGCAGAGCCTGGCAATGGCTGGCTAACCTGTCGGACAGTCAGTCAGGGTAGGAGAGTAAGGCCACGAAGGACATAGGATGTAAGCATACATTAGGAGAGATTCCGAGTATGTGTGTTTGTCCCTCCTCTTCAGTTCCTTCAAGGTACCGCTCCGTGTTCTAACCCTGCAACAGACGAGCCCTACTACCCCTGCTGTTACAGAAGCTTCTGCTCTGTATCTGCCTCAATGCCAAGAGCACAAAAGGAGTACGTATAATGCCAATTACCAAGCAGGAGTAGTCATTTCTCAGCAGTCTGGCTGCTCAACATGGACTCGCAGCAGTTCCCAGGGAGCCCACCCCTCCTCCCAGGCCCACCTCCCCGGCTGCCAGCAGATGCCCACTCGGCATGAGGGGGCCCACGGCACAGAGCCAGTGCTTGCTCCCACCTCATCCTGGGAGGCTTACACCCCAGCTGGCTGCCTTTTTGGAGCAGCTGAGGACTGTGCTTGCTGTCCTCCATCAGGCAAAATCAGTGATGCTAGCTTAAACAGTTCAAGTAAACAAGTTGGATTAAACTGACTGATTTTATCTGAAGTTAAAAGCACCAACACAAACCTGCTCCACTAGCAGTGAGGAGCGCATATTGTATCTTTGGTACCACCTCCAAATGCACACAGGTTTTAAAAGTGCCTGTCCCAGCGACCGCAGAGCAACCTGTGTGGAATTGAATTCCCCAGCAGAGCAAAGGGGGTGGCTGACTCAAACCCTGCTTTTGGAGGCATGAACTGCCCCACTCATCACAACAGCAACACAAAGTCAACAGCCGCAGTTCAAGGTTGTGAAACAGGATATGACATGCATTTCTACCTAATATCCAAGTAACGACCTTTATCACCAATGCTGCTTCCATTACTACAGCCACAGCTGTGTCCTGCAGAAATACCCAGTTTTGCCCCGGTAGGATCTATAACTCAGTTATGTATTATCAGTGAAAAAACCAAAGACCATGCAGGTTTGTAGCAAAACAGGGTAACGCGCAGAATGCCTAATTAAACTGAATGTAACATCGAATTGATTAACAAAGGTTTTATTCAGTAAAACCCTTACTGCAAACCTGAGAGTTATCTAGCATGTGCTTTCAAGGCTGCTGCATGAGAGTGACACTATGTACAAGTCTGGTCTTGAATACGGGTCCAGCTTGCCTTGGCGTATCTTCAGCTCTTCACAAATACCTCTGAAGACACATCTATATAGGCTTCCCCAAAAGCTCTTGCCAATTGGAACAGTACATGCTGGAGACATAGATTTAAATGCTGCTATCCTTATCCCATGACTTCAGTGGAAGCGGGATTCCCCAATTTCCTTCTACACTTGCCAAAACTTGGCAGAGCTTCTTACCAGATTCACTACATTAACTTTGAAGTAATACATTACAAAACATAGCAACAATGGCTCAATTTGGCAAGCACAAAACACTCTGCACAGATCCAGATAAAATACGTAAGCATCTCATTTAGGCTTAGCTGTACCCCTGTTGCTACATCTGAAAACATGCCCCATTATAAAGAGACGACAAAAGTGGTGAAAGGCCACCAGCAAGTGAATCCTGGATACGGCTTTCCAAAGGAAATGCACTCCAATAGCGTTAGACAGCTCGTTTTCTTACTCATCCAATTGTTGCTTTTACTGCTTAGATTTCAAACAACAGTGTCTTTCATTACTGCTGCACGCTTTTATTTTGTAATGCCAGTTCTAGTCATCAACAGATGTCACACACAACACAGGCATCTGAAAAATGGAGGTGACTCACTTTAACCCATCTTTGGCTAGATTCAAATCAGTGATCGGTAGGTGAGAGGCTCAGTTTCACTTAATCCACCCTGAGCCCTCCTATTACTACTGTAAACAAGCCCTGAGCTAACACTACCACAACACCTAAAAGTGCTAGGGAAAAAAAATACCAGAGGCATTTAACCAGAGTTTGAACACAGGGAATCCATGCATAATCAGTACGACAATGAAAGTCTAGAAAAGGGAAAATTCTAGAGGCTATCTTCAAAAAAGGAAAAGGAGTAATTGCAAAAGTGGAGGTCCAGTTTCCTACTAGGGAAAAATAACCCAAACTATTCAAAAGGACCAAAAGGAAAGTAAAAATTGAGTAACAACCACAATGGATGTGCTGGGAACAAATCACACCACACTTCTGTACTTTCTTTACACGAGCAGACAACAGACCTTGAGCATAGATTAGTTTGATTTTAGTGAGGCTTCAGTGCTGCTTTACGTGACATTCTTACAAATAAACAAGGGAAATAAGGTCTAGCTGAACACAACACAAAATGGCTGGAAACTCAGGCTTACCGAACTATTAAACCAACAGTCAGTAATAGATAAAAGTATTATCGGATGGGTTTTTGCAGGAGTTTGTTCTGGGTTGGAAATTACTGAACGCTTCATTTATGGATATCCACAACTCAGATGGATAAAAGGCTAGAATGTTTTGGGTCAATTTACAGACGGCACAAGCTGGACAAAAGCATCAGTTCATTGCAGAAATTTGGTGTCCAAATCATCTTGAAATCTGGAGAAATGGTCTGAAACTACATCCAACAGGGACAAGTACCAAGTACGACACTGCGCACCTTCTTAACCACAGGGTGAAAACCATCTCCAAAGGCAAGAATTCTTGGAAGGGGAGCTGAAAGCAGTAGCTGCGCAAAGGCTGAGCCGTGCCGTGCCGTGCCACCGCAGCAAACTCAGACAGCCTCCTTGGCTGCATGAGCGGAAGCCAAGTCTGCACAGTTCTCCTTTCTCTCTACTGCCCCGCCACAATGTACGGCCACAGAAGGGAGAGAAAAGTCATCAGGATGACTAGGAAAAAGATTATCAATATAACCTGCAAGAAAAGATTGCATGGAGAAGGGGTTTTAGTGTTTGGTTTCTGTTGGCTGAGCCTTGGGGTTTTGGTTTTTTGGTTTTTGGTTGTTTTTTTTTTTTAAGAGGAGGGAAGATTGAGAGCAGTATTCTGATTTACTGACTAACAAAGCATTATCCATACCCACAGTACAAAGAGATAGAAAAGACACAGGGTTAGGTATTAGGAGCATCCTAATGCTTCTAAATACCCTAAAAGGGGTAAGTTGAGGAATCTCCAGGAATGGAGAGGCAGAGCAAAGGTCAGATCAACATCTGGCAAGAATGGCAGTAGGGATCCTGCAGGCAAGGGTGCATGGCATAGATGGCTTTTCAAAGTCTTTCACAATTGGGTGTTTCTATGATTGTGAACACAGGATTTCAATCAAACAGCCTGCATAAGAAAAATATTTAAATCTGGCTTGTATTTATAATTATTCCAAAAAGACAAGAAATATAAAAGATAGTTAACATCTCAGAGAGTAGGGAGTTCCTGCAGAGACTGCTGAAGTGGCCATCCAGTTGCATGGCTTGCTGGCTAAGTGTTACAGATTAAAGAAACAGAGAGCAGGTGATGTGCTGAAGGTCACACCATTTGTGACAGAATGAGTCCCAGAACAGAGAGGATCATACACCTTCCTCTCTTTGCAAGGAAAAACCACAACCACCACATCAAGGGTTTACTGCTCCGTGCCCGCAGTCTCAGTGCCTGCCATGGAACATTTTCAAGTAACAACTGTAAAACATCTGGAGAGGCTTTCAAGGAGGGGAAAAAAAATATTACAAAAACCACACAACCAAAATTTATAGCAGAAACGTGTTTCCAAAGTTAACGTTGGGCAGCCAGAACTTCTGAGGACCAAAAGCTATTTTAGGAACTTTTGCTTCTTGGTGCTGCAGTCTCGCTCTTTGCTTTAATTTCACATTATTTTACATTTTTATGGGAAAAGAATGTTTTATCAGGTGTCCTCAGAATTTTTTTATTTTTGTATGATTAGTGTAATACAATCTTTGCCAACTTCTCTTTAAGCATGGAAGGAAAAAAAGTGTCAGTTTTACAAGCTGGGGGTTGCAGGACCATTTTTCACATTATACAAACTTTGTACTTGAACAGAACTAAGCTGAAAGCACTCTGACCCCATACTTGTACCTTGTTTTTTATTCTGAAGGAAAATTACAACTACATATACAATAATCTCTATGTGCTGAATGTGAAAACAGTTAAAGACATCAGCAAAGAGAAACCCAGCCCACACGAGTTTTTAACTTACTTATTTCTGTTTGAACAATAGAGAGCAGACAGATGTGTGCATGCACTGCAATTTCAAGGCAGCGATGTTTCCCATCTCACCCCCCAGTTAATGCATTTGTTTTCTAACAAAGTAATTTCTTCTCTTTTCCCCTCTGTGTCCCACCAACCCCACAAACCCTGCCATATTCCCTTTACTAGCAACCTGCTTTGTTCCTCTGGTACCAATCACCTTTCCTTCAGAACTGCCTAATTAATTAACATTCAATTAACACACCGAAGTTAAACGCTAAATAATTGTTCCCAAGCTGCACTAGGAACTTGGTAACTAATTTGAGCAAGAGAAGGGCTTCTGTACCCTGAAAGTTTGTTTCTCCTAGCTGTGCCCGTTGGGCTAACGGACATTTCTCACCTCAAACATGGTTGAATTAAAGGAACAGACTTTGTGAGCCAAGGATGCTCTTGTAAAGGCATTCTGATACCCTTTAAGACACAACGTGCACTATGTTTACTTATTACCAAAAAAGCACAACTAGCAGATGATCTATGCTCTGTTATGATCAGGGCCGCACAGAAAACTCAAGTTGGCATAAAATAAGAAACATTTAAATAACCCTACCCTGACCATCAGATTATTTTGATTGTATTTGCATGACGCAAAGCATTCAGCAGCAATACTGCCTTCAAGGTAGCCCTGTCTTCTGCTGCCTGTGCCCATGCCCTGCTGTGGCTTGCACACTCCCAGATGCGCTGAAGCATCTCTTTGCATGACCACCCTGTGAACCTGACCAGGAATCTGATCTTGCTTGTTGGTTTTGGTGTCCCCCCCCAGACATTTATTTGATTTTGTGTTTTTCCTTCAGCTAGATGAATTCCGTGCTGCGGCTCAGAATCTGGCCCCAGCACCAAGGCTACAGCACTCTGCAGAGGAGGAAATCAGCCAGCTGTTTCTCTGCACAGGCGGTACCCGAAGACACAGCTCCAGTGCACGCGTACATGCCTCAGTTCAATTAGCTGAGCTACAAGCACACAGCGGTTTTGAACACGAGACTGTTTTATTTAAAAACCTAACTATGAACATTCATTTTAGACAGATTAGAAATTGCTGTTTCCTTGTCTTCAGGGCAATGTTTATGGTTTTACATAGATAGAAAGAGGTTATCTATGGAATAGGGGAGAGGTAAAAAAATGAGCATGGCTAATTGCTTTTTACATGCACCCAGGGAAGAAGCCAATAGAAATCACAGCCCACACGCATTTTTCAATACCTTTCTTTTCTCTGTCTGAAAATAAAAAAAGATGGGGAAGAAGGGAAGGGTTATTTGTGACTACCTCCTCCTATGGACATTTACAGAAGAGCAGCCTGCCTACATTCTCAGAGGGCATGTGGCCCCCTCTCCCTGCGCACAGGACTGGAGTGCTCCTGTAAGATAATGCCATCACTGCTCTTGCCATCTATAAATAACAACTGCATTTGGATCCAGCCGAGTCACGTGGAAAAGCTGGCCAGCAATACGTACATGTGTGTGAGCACGCACTCGGAAACCCAAATAATTCTAATAATCTTGCATGAAATAAGCTTTAGCTTTCCAAATTTAGCTCTGGTCCGTGCACTCTCTGCGGCTCGCAGAGGACCGCTTTTATTTTTTTTTTTTCAATACAGTTCTTCCCTTGGAAGCTGCTGACTAGGGCATTAGCGGGGTATTGTGCAAAACCGTATCATGTGCTGCTGCGCAGACAGACTGCTTGGAGAGGCAGACAAGAATCAATTCCTCCGGCAGCTCTGCTAACCCTCCCTCCCCTCTCATTGACATCTTATCTCAGCCACTGAAAAGGCGAATGGGCCGAGCGAGGCAGCCGTGGGGAGGGGTGGGTGGGTGAGAAAGCGAGACAGACAGCACAGCATGGATGCCACACGCTGGAACAGTTTTCCGATCTTGCGCCGATCTGCAGCATGAGTCTTCCCAGCCTCCTGTGAATATTTCAGGCAGAGGACTGGGATGACAGAGAAAATAATACAGTCCTAATGACACATGGAACCAGGTTTTAGCACCAATTTTCCTCAGCAAATCTGTCAGAGCAGTGCAAGAGGATGATTTTTTTAAAAAACCAAACGTACATATATATATATGTAAAATTTGGATGCTGAAACAATCCCACAGCATTAGTAACACACAAATAGGAAACCATTTCAGATGAGTTGTATGCTACTCCTCAGGGTGTTTTTTGGGAAAATGACTAAAATACAACCTGACATGACCAAGAGAGCCTACAAAAAATGTTGTTTATCCAAGACTGTAATACCCACAAGACATTATCAGGGGTAAGATTTTCATCTTCAGAAGCTAGAACTGAAGAGAGCATATACCGAGGAGGAGAGGAGAAAGGAGGAGGGAGGGCGGGCAGTGAGGGACCCAGAGGATTTCCCAAGACTTCAAGCCCCGTTAATTCTGCAGAGCTTTTCACAGGGACAGCATTTCTGTTTCACAGCCTGCAGAAAAGCAGCAGTTTATACCAGCACAGAGCAAACATCCTATCTAAATAGCAACCACGTCTATTTTATGTTCCCAGAACATCTGGATAAGAAGAATCAAAATGGACATCAGAATGCCAAATATTACTGTAAAACACACAGTAAGAGACTATCCAAGCAGATGGTAAATAAAATTCCATTCTTGGTCAGAACCATTTTGGATTAGCTCCTGCTCCTACTGAAGTTGGTGGAAAATACCGTAAACAATTTTAACTCCAGGAAGGCTGAATCTCTTCTATTACATTTACACAACCTCTACGAACCTCATCCTTTTTTTTTTTTCAAGTACACCATTTTAAGTGTACTATACAAAATGTAACTTCTCCTTTATATATTCATAAGTATGTTCGTGTTAGTCTAAAGATGATAACTTTAATTTTAAAGAGATTATGTGGGAAAGTGGCTAGAACAAAGGGTCAAAACCAAGAGAAATGACAGCAAAAGATAAGATAATATGTTAAAGAAAGATAAGGCTTCTGAAAGGTTAGAGAGATGCATTTATTGCCTACAGACTGTGCCTTGCTACTTACTGTCTGGGGACCATATAAATGGCCTTTCACAAACACGTAAGAACAGGCCCCTTCCACAAGGAACTTGAAAGAAATGCAATAAAACTTCAAAACCAAGATGGCATGGGCAGAAGTCTCAGGGAAATTAACACAGGAATGTTCTGGAAGGAGTTGGTTACTTGAAGGGCTTGAAAGAAAGAAGGGGTTTGCAGCCAAGTATTAGGAAATTTTCTCTGAGGGGAATAGACTGAAGTAATTTTGAAAACACGAGGGTGGAAGAGGAGAGGAGGAGAACCCTTAAGAGCAACAGAAACCCCGGGAACAAGGACAGAGGGAAGAAGGAACAGACCTGAGGGTGCTGGCTGACTGTTCAATGAGAAGGGAGAACGAGTAATTACCTGGGCTCCAAGGTGTGATTTTTTTCCTCTGCATACTTTTAAACTTGTATTTTACTTTGAGAACAAGTTTCTACTACATTTTCTTCCTGCTTAGAGCCCGTATACGTACCTCCCCGCAACAGAAAGCCCCCCCAAAAGCCAAATTGTCCAAATTTGGCCAAATTCAAATAATATCTTCATGCAATACCCCATCTAATCTTGTCACAATATAAATCACTCTGCATTAGCAACCTGCACTTTGGTGCTATAAAAACTAGAAATTACAGCATTTCAAAATTTCATGATTTGGGTCATTTCATTGACATTGGAGACAAAGCTGCTCACTGGAATTGCTCCTGCTCATATATTACACACACACACGCACATCATCTTTCTACCTCTTTATTAGCACAACCCTCTTGAAAGAAAAAAAATTGGCTGTTGGGAACATCTGGTTTGTTTTCTCTTGAATTTCATGTTGATTGTTAAGATCAATTCAGGATACCAGCTCCAGTTCCAAAGGCAGTCAAGAAGGGGGGGGGGGGGGG
>VXBL01006975.1:51846-65939 GCA_013400195.1 Aramus guarauna | reverse complement strand
CCCCCCCCCACTTTCCCTCTTTTTTCCCTTCAGATGTAGATGCCCACTTTGTTAAATTTCAGCCTGAACTGTTGAAACACAGCAAAAGGATCAGGAACCAAAATCAGTTTCATGATGGGAACGATGAGCCCTATCAATCCTGCCTTTATTACAAATATACCTAAAATTGAGCTCCAATGTTATCACCTGCCCATGTAAGACTAATTAAAAAATGCTCTGATAACCACTTTAAATCCACAAGGACCGAGTGGTGAAATTACCTTTGTAACTGCTGAAATCATTTTGGTACTACAATAATGCTTAGAGCACATGGCATAAAACCTTGATAAAGACTCTTGTTCAGTTATTTAGTTTGGTCTGTCCTTGGTCAGGTCAGCCTCTTCCTGACTACGTGTCCTGGTTTTGGCTGGGATAGAGTTAATTTTCTTCCTAGCAGCTGGTATAGTGCTGTGGTTTGGATTTAGGATGAAAATAATGTTGATAACACCCTAACAGTTTAGTTGTTGTCAAGCAGTCAGGGACTTTTCAGCTTCTCACACTGCCCTGCCAACGAGAAGCGTGTGGGTGCCCAAGAAGGTGGGAGGGGGCACGGCCAGGACAGTTGACCCAGACTGACCAAAGCGATATTCCATACCATATGATGTCATGCTCTGTATATAACTGGAGGGAGTGCGCCAAGAGGTGGCGTGGCTCAGAAACTAGCTGGGCATTGTCTTCAGGTAGTGAGCAGCTGCACTGTGCATCACTAGTTTTGTATATTCTTTTATCATTATTATTCTCTTTCTTTTCTGTCTTATTAAATTGTCTTTATCTCAACCCACAAGTTTTACCTTTTCTGTTTTCAATTCTCTGCCCCATCCCACTGGGAGAGGGGGACTGAGCTAAGGGCTGTGTGGTTGTTTTAGCTGCTGGCCAGGTTAAACCACAACAGTACACCGTATTTGAAACAAACCAAAACAAACCATCACAAAACACCAACCTTCCCTGGATGCAATTTCCTAAATAATGAAACTCAGCTACTGCAAGATGTGCCATCTTTTAAAGACTTCATATGAAAATCCTTTTTTATCTTCATAGGTATTGTGAACCATTATGGTGCATCCCATAATTCCAATTCAGAGTCCTGGAAGTAGTTTTGGTGGTGGTGGCAGTGATGGGATAAGTTCTGTTCACGCCTACAAGCTATAACACACGGTAACATTCCGACCAATCCCCACCAGCATGCAAAACACAGACTGATTTTATTTTTCTTAAAAAACTGAAAGTTTAGGAATTCACAATAGTTACAACAGTGATGTTCTCTGACATGACAACTTCTATTTAACTGGAGAAAAGCTCAAAAGAGACCCAAACAAACCAAGCAGCCCCTCACAGGCTTCTCCTGCCTCATGCAATCACTAACCCGCCAGCCTAGTTCACAGAAACCAGCAATGCTGGAGACCTTGAGGGTCTCCACATCTACTGAAGCCTAGTCTCCTTCCTTGTGCACCAACAACAGTTCTCAGGTGTTACAGCAGATCACGTTGAAAGACATACTCCCCATCCACTGCCAACAGGAACCAAGTCAGTGTCTCATTTGAAAGGAGCTATCACAGACCTGCCATAAGTCAACGGGCACCTGACTGAAGCCTTTGTACTGTCAGTCTGCTACTCATCTTCTCTCAGTTCTTGAAAAGTGACACAGAGAAGGGGTGGGACCATATTAAGCATCCAAGTAGAGATCTTAAAACTACAGCTGTTAAAATAAGAATGTAATTTCACAAGCATTTTTAAAAGCAGTGCTATCTTGCAATCTTCCAATAGTCGTCTCCTCCCACTACTTGCTCCCACCTCCACGACCACGGTAATCGCAGAGACCCACTGACCAGAGAAGATTTTCCTTTTTACCTCTAACAGTGATGCCACCAAAGAGATACTGCTTAAACTACAGTGCAAGAGAGGTCTCTTAATTGTAATAAAATGCATTTTTTTATAAAGTAGCCTCAACTTGTTGGATTGCAATTTTCCCTTTTAACAAATTATTCTAATTTTTTGTGAGACATCTTTTAATTTTTACAGCTCAGGAAACTGGACTTCACAACGCAGATGTCTTGAGAAAAAAATCGGCAAAGCTTATAAAACCGTACCAAAATTGACAAACACACAGTTGCTTTAATAGCTATTATAATACCTTGTAGTTAAAAAAGGTTACATCAGAAGTGTTCTATAAAGGCCAGCAAATTTTGTCATCCTAATAGATTTTACTGCATATGCTTTTTTTTAAAGTTAAAAAAAAGAAATTCCCACAAAACCTGGAACAAAATTGTTTTATTCCCCCACGAAAGCTGGGCTGGCTAGACCACAAAGGTATGAATTCATACCTGGAATAAGTAGTAGGATGAAATGCAATTGAAGCCCAGCAAGCTGGTACCCTATACCAGATCTCCACAAGCTAAAATTAACATATTTCTAACTGACCTTTCAAATTAGGTCCTGAGGTCACAAGGGCCACACACTCAAAGGAGCTAAGTGCGTGTATTACATTAACGATCTTAATTCAGGATCAAACTGTACAATTTTATAGCATTATTTACAAGGTGCAGTAAAAGGGGAAGAACAACAGCCTGAAATCTGAATTTGATTCAGCTTTTGACTTTCTGTGCAACCATGAGGCAGGTCTCAGTAGTAAGATGAGAAGATAAAACAAAATTTCTGCTAAAACAGAGCAGCTCTCTGCTCCGGAGGCTCAATGGAGACTCGCTGCCCAGGAAGATCATCTGCAATACTGCTACAGACAAGACCAACTGGACTCTGGATGTTTGACTCAGGCCCTCACATCACTTTCAGGCTATCATTATAGTTTTAAAATAATATATAAAAAAAATCAAATAAGCACAGAAAGCGTGCTTTGGAGAAAAGCCAGTTGTAGCAAAAGTTGCTTTGTCTGTGAGTCCAAAAATACAGCCTCGTTCACTCACAAGCGAAACTATTCAGGGACAGAAAGAACACTGCATAATTTGTAGGTCTTCGCAGGGTTTCCTCCGCACCCCAAGACTCCCTTTTCCTAGAAACAGCATGAGCCAGACAGAGCTTTTTGCCCCCCTACCAGCCTTGAATATTTTAGGTCTTGTATGAGTGAATCGTAAAGAACTGTGACACAAAGTTCAGTTTAACCAACTGCCAAACAGGAAAGCACTCATTACTTGTTTAAAAGCATCCTTTGTGCAAATAACTACAGTAGAGAATGATGAATTAAAAAAAAAATCCCACACAGGCAACATGACCAGAGTCCATCTATCCAGCGTGGTGCAAACAGCAGGCAGACACTACTGTTTCCTTTATCTGCTTTCTCAAACTGACCTTGTTGATCTGCGAGATCGTGAGGCCATGTACCATATTTATAAAAACAGAGCACAGGGGCAGACAGCTGACTTGCACTAGAACAACAGCAAAACCCCTGCTTTTACTTTGCCTGCAAGGGTTTTAGTCGCTGACATGAAATCTGAGTCTTATGAACAAGACGTTTGAAAAGTTTGTTCAAGGAGAAGGGCACCAATTAGTATTAGTTAACATGGACAGTTACAGCACTAGATGAGCTCCAAGAGTTCAATTTACCATGTGCCTTACAATCACAGCGGATATAAATTACACTCTGCACTGGCAACAGGGCAAGCAACAGTAACAAGAAGTTCTGTCCTCACAGTGCTCAGAATTTAGCTGCCATTGAATGCTATTGCTTTCTTTAACAGTGAAACATCTGAGGTGTGCAGAGTCCTGGTTTAAAGGGTTTCACATCAATTAACCGTCATTTAATACCCAGAAACACATAACTGAACGTACGACAGAGGTAAACCAGTACAGTTCTTTGAAGGTGCCAATAAAGACATCCCTGAAGTGAAGCTTGTTCATGTAACTCAATTGCCCTTTTGAACAGCCTTGGACAAAGCCCCAGCAATAGACTACCAAGAAACTCAGGAGTCACGGGATCTGTGGCAAACAGCCTTGTCATCTGCTTGGAACTGCTTCACAGGACGACAAACAGAATCGACAGATCTCAACATGACAAACAATTAACATGCGAGGAGGATCAAAGTCACGCCAAAAATTAAAGGTGTTTAATATATTCACCCAGTCCCTGGAAAAACAGTTGGAAAGTAAGATGACAAAATTTGCAGATGGCACATTTCTAAGTTAGAAAAAGACAAGATGGGGAAGGGGAAAAAAAGTGCATGGTCAACTGAATGCCACACTACATTGTGTTTTGATGAATACTGCCATCTGCACCAGTTTAAAACATGACTGGGTTCCAAACCTGTACAGCCTTTCAGGATAAGGGCATGGCACTGTAAAAAAATTAGATGAAATCATCAATATATGGTAAGAAATACAAAGATGGGATACAAGGAGGAAATGGTAATAATACTGAAATCACTGCTACTTGAGTCAAAGCCTCAATGGAACGTAGTATATAGTTTTGGTTTCTCTGCCTTAAAAAGCTAAGCAAACAGTTAAAAGAATCAGAGATCAGCAAACATGACTGAAGAAACACAAAGACACGTGAATGAGTAAACAGTAAAAAAAACTATATTACTGATAAAAAGAGGAATATAGAAACATCAAGCTTCATGGAAAAGATACACTTGATAGAAAAGACTTTAAAATTATGTTAATAGTATTCAGAAATCAATATATGTTTTTTACTACTGCTAGTTTTCTCTTTCACACAGCTCAGTCAAGTTCATTGAAATTCCTATTACAAAGTATTCATGAAGCCAAGAACAGAGTGAAATTCAAAACAAAATTAAGCATTTATATGTACACATGCTCACTGACATCAGGAAAGATAAATTACATAAATGGACATTAAACATTAGCTCTTGTTCTTAGAAGTACAGCAAGTTTCATACATTTGTCACATGTGACATCTAAGATCAAAAGTGGAAGAAAAAAAACCAAGTCATTTTCTGAAATGTAGGATACTAACTTCAAAAAAGACCCAGCAATTATTCTTACCCTATGATTCTACTCAATGTTTACCTCCACAATGAAAGCAACACATATAAACTTCTTGTATTAGTTAAAAAGGCAACAGGTTTAGCTAAAAAAACCAAAACAAAACAAACAAAAAAAAACACCAAACAGAAAAAAACACCAAGCTGAAAAAATCAGGATTAGCAAACTGAAGGCCAGAAAATACGAACTGAATCATACAAGCCTGCTGCCTATACAAAGCACTGGAGCAGCGCATTTTAAATCAATCTGTTCATCCCAGGCAATATGTATATTGGGACAATTATTTGTTTTCCTTTCTCCAATGTTTAGTCACCATAAAAACCATCTACATGAAAACAGCTTGTGCTTTACAGTTCTGATGAAGCTCATAAAAAATTAATAGAATGTGAAGAAGGAAACACGATGATGCATAGAGATTATACATCCAAAAGACAAGAGCTACGTGCAGGTCTCATTGATAATATGCTTAGTTCATTTTTGCATCTGAGGCAGCATTCTAAACGTAAAGGTTGAATTATAAAATGCATATCAGGAGTTGTTAGTTATCATGTCAAAACTATAATGCACGTGAATTGAAGAGAGAATTTATTCAGTCGATTCTCTTTCATTTATGGGGAATGGGAGAAACAAGTACAGGAAAGTGAACGCAGGTAAAGCCCTGAGCGTGCTCAGGAAAATGGCAAAACCTACATCAACTACTGCAAGGGTGGGATTTTATCTGCTGGGTAGGATTTCCAACTACTTTCTAGGGCTGAGGATGCTGACAGCACCCTCTCCATCACAAAGGGACCCTTTAGTTTCTGGGCAGAGTAGAAGTGCAGACCTTTGTGTCAGGCTTTCATCCCCCCTCTGCACACCCAGTTCCACATGCGTATGCTTCCTATGGTAGGCACGAGGACTTGACTGGGCCACTTAACCAGGGTTATTTATAACAAGGAGGATATACCAAGATGCAGATCTTATGCCCGTGCTTCCCCTTGGAAAGCCAAGTGGGTTATTGAGCAGACAATACAGTAGTAAATTCTCTCAACAGTTTTCTCAGCTCATCTGGAATTTCCCTACCTTCTCCCAGTGATCTCACACAGTATTGCTCTTTCAAAATTGCGTTGAATCGAGCCAGTGGAACTACTTTTCTATCTTCCTAGCAACAGATGCTAAGGTGTATACTAAATTGCCTTCTGATGCCTTATTTACAATATGCTATTTCCTCCTAATACCTTAGGAAGAAGTGTAAATACACAAGCAGCAGCAACAGATCAGGTTAAAACCAGTCACGGAGAATGCAGTCTAGAACTGTGTTTGAATCATAAATCCTTACCTTATGTTATCAATGTGGGAATTAAAGTCTGATAAGCAACTGTAAAAAGGCCTTTTTAAGGTTCCCCATTTATCCTCCTCAATCTTAAGACTGCCTGTTCTAAATCATGTTATGAGAATAGGAAACTATTGTGAACTAATGTCATTAATGCTAAGGATTAGGGGAGAAAGAGAAATCAAGTGCCAGTAGCAAATAACAAGAATCCCATTCATGTTTTAGAGCTGTATTAGTTCATAAAACTAGCAGACAAGAAAAAGGAAGAAAAAGATCAGATTCATACTAGTAGACATTGTTTTCAAAGATGCTCTTCTCTAAACAAAAAATAACCTTCTAGACTTCAGAACTCAGGATAAAATAGAAATCAAAGAACTCCTCTCCGAGGAGAGCAACTACACCTCTCCGCTGCGTATCTGAAGAGGGATGTCCTACACCTTCCAACCTCCTGACAGACTCGTGGTATCTTTTGGAATAAAATCGGCGTAACTCAACAATAAATTGCGTAACTGCTTTTGGATTTCTTGCTATAAAGTAGCTGTCTTTACAATTACATTTCCAGCTGCTGTTCCACTGTAATTTAATGCTAATTCCTTCATGTTTATATTTGATGCTTTTAATACCATTGTTTTCTAAGGCATTTCAAAAAAGTATTTACCTCAATGAGTCTGTACTGATGAAATTAAATTAAACAAAACAAAAACAGTTGCATGAGCCTCTCCACTGTGAAGACTGACTAGACCATCTACAAAACTTATCTGCAACATTCCAAAAGCATATTAGTAAGCAATACACAAGCCACTAAGCTCAAAAAGGATGGAACTACAAACACTAATGAGTCATAAGATGACAGATAGAAACTAAAATTACAAGTTGATTAAAGATACCCCTTCCATTGACAGGGACAGTGAAAGGAACTGTACAGCATGTACTAATTCAGTCCTGTCATAAATTGGTTAAGACTACTGGTGTCAAGATTAATCATTTGAGTCTTGTTCCAAATTATTCCTCTGCATACGCCATTTTGCTATTCACATCTGTCCTAACTATCACGTACCCGTTTATTTAAAGAAAGATAACATATCGCACTAGAGATAGCAAATGCAGACTATTGGGTACAGCTGTCATGCAGGACAGTCAGGCAAGTACATTTGCCCATCTACCTACGCACACAGACCTACCGTAACATTGGCCAGCCCATCCCGAGCAAGAGAGAAATCTTGAAAACCTGTTCTCAAAATCAAGACAAAATTTTGCTATCACTTCATACTTCCAATTCTTCCAAGGTTTTGTTAGCTGAACTTTTCGAAGTCATAAATACTCTTGCCAAGTATAAGCTCGTAAAGCAAAAAGCACATCTGAACTTCAATATTGCTATTAGATACTTGATCTTCCCCTCACTTATACCTACTATCTTCTTTAACTTAGGGAGTTCTTTCTCAGCCTGAGATCATATTGAGGTGTGTTGCTGACCAGGGTTTGTGCATTGGCACGTTGTTACTCTTCTGTTCATGGACTTCAGCTATCCTGCTTATGCTTTGGGTGTTACAACTGTTTATTCAGCTATCTTTATTCTAGAATTTGATTACTAACAACACCCTTAGTTATGCAGCCTGAAGAGACCACACAGTTTCTTTCCTGCTGACAGACTCAATCCTTCTGCAGAAAGAAAAGACATTATCTTCTCAGAGAGGGTCACTTCAATGGAGCTGTGTGTGGGGATCAGGACTGATATGCTAGTTACACACAGCAGGTCCCAGTCCTGAGTGTGTTTCACCCAACCTCAGCTTTTCAAAGGACTGCAGCCGGAAGGTTTTGCCCAAACTTACGTTCTCCCTCTTTTTCTGTTCCAATGAAAATAGAAACTTTTAATAGTCATTAACAGAAATGAAAGAATTCAGTATACGAAACAGCTGAATTCTGTAGTTATTAAAATCAAAACAAGTTACTGATTTGGTTTTACTCTAAATTGTTATTTCAAGTAACAAGCATGCAGATGAAAACACAATTCATTTTCAAAGGGAAAAACTACCTACAGCAGAGTAACTACAGTAACTTGCATTGTGGCTCCCTCCCTGCACAGGAATAAGTCAGAACTGATAAATGTTACATTTCTGAGTTCAGCACAGGCTTCCCCAGGTAGGGAAAGCGCACTGCTCTGTACACGAGCTCCATGCAAGAGGAACTCTAGTCCCACCTTGGGTAACGGGTTAGTCAATCACTGGATTATCATTTTATGGCTTGGATTCACTTAACTGTAACATCAACAGTCCGTTACTGCTGGATTAACAAGACATTTAAAGAGGCTAAACATGATATTCCAGACAAGTGATTATCAAATGCTAGAAATAATTACTACACTTAAATTGCCAGAATATGGAGATAGGTTGTCCCATGTTACTGTCATTTGATCCAAATACTGGTTTATTTGTCAAAACCTAAAAGATAAGTTAAAAAAAAATAAACAATCACGTTTCTACAGAAGCAAACCAACATTGGAAAAAGACAACCAGCAGCAGTATTTATCTTTGAACAGATCTTCCAAACACAGTTAAAGACCATTTGGCTGGAAAAAAATGGACCACATCAATTTTGGAGTAAAAGGCATAACTGCATTTTAATTCATTTACAAAAAAGCTCACAGATGTGGTATAGACAGGAGTTGCTCAAGTTGCAAATATGCCTTGCTCAGGCAAGTCCCAGTTTCTTTCCAAAGGGTAGGTCACTGCATGGAATAGAAAAAAAAAAACAACCCAAAAAAAAAACCCAAACCAAAAACACCAAAGCCAAAACCAAACAACCCCAAGAAGCCTTGGGAATATATGAAATACAGTTTTCACTCAGAGCCAGAGTTGATTTTTTTTTTTTTTTTTTAATACTGAAACCAGGCTAAACTGCTTCTTCAGGAAATTATCGAAGGAAACAGAGCTGAGGTTGCTGACAGAGAGCAAGAGGGGTTGGGATGCATTTTGGTCAACAGTTTTGGGCAACTGCAAATCAAGTGAAGAGTATGGAAGATGTTGCTGCTAATAAAGTGAAGACCATCTAAATTGATTTAATTTCTTTCATAGCTCTTTGAACCTGCAACTCAAAATGAAGCTCAGGTGGGGATCAAGCCCTTCTGGACTGAAACCTCCGAATTACATACAGGTCTGCATCAGGCTGATCCTAAAAACGCCTCTCGAGGAGTAAAGCTTAATTTATGCATTTCCATAATGACAAGAAGACTCCCATGAATGAGTGTATAACATTTTGGTGTAGTTCAAGTGCTTACCAACCTTTAAAAGTCAGCCTTTTTTTTCCCCTACAGAATTTGTAGGGTTTACTGCTATTCATGGATGATCCATGACACAAAGCAAAATGATGCTATGCTATGGGCAAGATGACTGTTTCAGAAGAAGATATTGAAGAACATCCAGAAGAGAGTCTTCGGAAACAAATTTGCTAGAACACGCACCTCAAGTAACGTCATAAGCTACCAATATGTTTTCATACTAACTACAGGCACAAGCTGAGTCCGAATACACACAGTATGAGGTAGCAACAGAGAGTTTTCCAGAAAACAGCACTTAGTGAAAAGGTTAGGAAGTTCTTATAAGCAGTAAGAGATGTAGCTACTTCCAGGAGTGTTTCTTGCCTCTTCCATTCCTTGTGACCATTTCAATAGATATTCTGCCAGCACAACCACCCTCAAAAAGTTTGATATACGTGCCTATTGCAAATACAGTTTGTATCAGCAAAGAAAAGTGATCTTGCTGGTTTATAGCTTATACTAATTCCTTGAGTGAAACAAGCTGCATCAGCAGAAGACCATTTTTGTTGTAGAACTATACCTACCCTAGCACTTTTGCCTGTATTGAGAGTTGTAAATAAGTCCAGTCCTTAATGACATTTCCATGCCTACACAAGTTTTGTGTGTAGATCTCACTTCAGGTGATCTCATGCGGAGTGCCACAAAACTCCTTATCGTTGTAGCTTAATGCCTTTCTTCCAGGTTTCAGAGAAATCACTGAAATCTCCCAAAAGGTGCATGTGTCATGTACAACTGAAGTTCAATGGAGAGCAGGTAAATTTTCAGAGCTCAGGTTATGAAAAGGGAAGCATATGCAGCTCTGTGGGGAAAATGTAAAGGGGTTGTACAAGGTATGCAGAAGTTACTAGCCTGATGGCTAGTTTACAGAAGCTGAAGTTTAACTTAAATTTAAAATGTTAGTAATTCCATAATTACCGAAGAATTGTTGGCTTGCTAACCTGTTCTTCCCCTCTCTCTTTTTTCTTTCCCCTGCTTACTTACAGTACTGTCAAACCAGGACACGTATCTATTGTGTTTCCTACACAGTTAAGAGCTATCTTCCAGCTTTTAAAAGAGAAATTATCATCACTGGAGGAAATCTGGGTATGGATTATTTTGCCACTTGAGTCAATACTGGTCTATGTAGATATCACTACTCATTCAGTACATAACACAATATTCAATCTCTAGTGTAATTAGGAAGAAAAAGGGGAGTTAAGGACAGGCCAGAAATATCTTAATCATCGATGAAATCTGCAGTAGAAGCTTCTGGAGAGAGCCACTTAAGATTTTTTTCCCCCTAGGGTCCTTGATTCATGCAAAACTGATCTCAAAACAGATTAGGCAAACAATGAAAATACATATGGGAAAACTCAACTGTAGACTCCAGTTTTAGATGGTGACAACTGGTAAAAAATTTTTAAAATGCCTTAGTCTGTTAACAATCTAAAGGCCTCTGAAAAAGACTTTGAAAAATTTGCCAAATACAAGTGAAACTGTACAACAGCTTGAAATGGCATAAATTAAAAGGGTGGCTTATGGTGATTCCACTGATAGAAAACTGAGAGCCACAATTAGCCTTCAGCTTAAGGTAAAAAGCGCTTTTTAAAGTGAGGTTTTTGAAAAATTATCAACTGTTTGACACGCTTTGTGAAGATCAACAAATACAGAGACATTTCAGTGTAAAGACAATGAATAATAAATATTACTTTCACGCTAAGACATTAACTTTCGTATCACAGTCAGACAGACATTTTGACAGGATACTGCACAAACGCAGGCACAGAAGCAAAAAGTGAGGCAATGTTAGGGGAAAGTATCATTATATATTAAACACAGAGTAGGAAATAGGCAGAATCAAGCTGCAGAGAAAATACTCAAGCTACTACTTAGGACTCCACTAAAACAAGAAATGTTTAACTCGCATACAGTATTGTTTTATGATCAGACTGCCTCATTCAACTGAATTGCCTCGTTTCAATCTGCTTTTGGGTCACCCTGACACCTTTCACTATTTGTACATCCTTAAACTGATTAAATGGCTGGAAAACCAAATGCATATTTCAAGTAAAGTATCTGTCACACCGTATTTTGGATGACTTAGGCAAACTCCGAGTGTTCATATGAGCTAGGCAGCACATGTACTCTGGCTACAGGAGAGAGACTTGTAATTGAGAAGTAGGAAGCTTAAAGTAAACATACTGGTAACAGAAACCTTCACAAGTGGGAATCAACACTGAGGATTAAATAACCCAAACATTGACAGAGGTCCCATTTTCCAGTGATCTGCATCAGCTTTGCTTGCCTTGACACTAAGCACAGCACAGCAGAGAACCAGGACTGATGAATCTGGCCACCGAGGAAAGCTGCTTGCCTGACCGCATGAACTGCTTTTTCCTTGCTGTTTAATAAAAACCTGTTAAAAAGTCTTTGTGATCCAGCTAAGTAAACAACAGTGAGTACTGAACGGAGACATTCATTGATTGTTTTTTCCAAGCTGTTATCATGTCTTTGCCTTGAAAATAGAAATAGCAACAATTAAGGCACCTCCTCTTAAGACAGCTATACAACCTTTAAAACAACCATTTCCTGGGAGCCAGAAAGAATCCCAAATTTTCACCAATGGGCAGCTGCTGCCTGGGAGGGGTCCTGTCCTCTCCTCTCCCTCCACTAAGCAATTAATTCTAATCTACTTTAAACCCTTCCAAAATGCTGCAGACAATTTTTTTCAAAAAGAAAACTGTCAATGACATGTCTGTCACTCGTATCCCAAGACAAGCACAGAAAACAGTGTAATGTCTGGCTTGCTACCACAAGCTCATCATTTTTGCATCTGCTAGCAACAGCTGATGAGATCATTCACTAGACTGTCATGAAGTAAAAATATTAGCCGTCAATATACTCAGGCTCTTGGATCAGAAGGGACAGCCCATTTCATGACACTCTCCAGAGCTGCCTGATGACTGATTTCATTCCTACATCTCCACCTCTTCTTGCTTAGTGCAGTGGAGGCCCTGGGAGATTCTTGAGATTTGTACACCAAAGAGAAGAGAAGTACACCTGTAACTGTAGGAGAGTCAGGATTTTGGAGCATTCCACCTCAGGATTTAGTATTGAGTGCAACTGCTTCAAAAAATGAAACAGGAGTTACTTTTCCTGGACAATGGGTATTTGTCTATTTGTCCTTCTTGCTCCAAGGCCAGTTTGTTCCAGCGTCTATCGCAATTAATGTCACCTCAGACATCACAAACTTTAACTTATGTATAAGGTCTCAAACAAGACCTATTTTCAAACAGCAGCATTTTATTAGCTTTATTCTCTTTCCCCATCTTGCATCACCCTGCTGGTGGTAAGAAACTGAGTCAGCAGGGCACTACTTCAGAGGCCAAAGTCAGATCACTCTAACTAAAAAAAAAAGCAGTATTAACAACTTGCAATAATTTGAAGCAAACAGCTTAGATGCAACAAACTCATAAAGACAGGAAACTGCTCTGAAGTGGGACTCAGGAAACAGGTTCTGATAAGCCAAACTCAGCTACGGGTCGTGCGCGACACGGTCAGATCACCTCCTCTACTGCACATTTCAATTTCTGTTGGATATGGCACGTGTAATATCTCGCAGCTCAGAAGCATTACAGAGTCTCTCACAGTGTTAATGACCACCAGGCACTGTGTTATAATCACAGGGAGACCACCAAGGTGCTACAAAGCTACTTTCAGCATTTCCAGAGGTGCTAGCCTCTGCTCAGGAAAAAGCACAAAGGTGGTAAATAGGAGGAACTGCGCAGTGTTACTGTCCTGCCCGCACTCGCTTGACAGAGGACACTGGTTTCCAGGTGTCGGTTCAGCACCTTCTGTGAGCACTTCACTGAGTCCAACCCTCAGGCAAACCTGACGTTCCCTCCTGACTTGCACCAGCCCTCGTGCACACTAACACACATAACAAAGTGTCCTTAGTCCCTTACTTAAGGGAACATAGTCCCACTGAAATATCCGCAGAGCTTAATCTACAAGTGCAAGAGAGATAAATGAAGCCAAAAAAAAAAAAAAAAAAAAAAAAAAAAAAAAAAGAGAACTGGGACAGAACTGAGGAGACTCCTCAAAGATGTCAAGGAAACAATTTCTTTGTTTTTTTTTTCTCCCCAGTTTTAAAAGTATTAATAGGAAGTAAAAACAAAACAAGCAAGAAAAAGCACTTCAACCAGGTCAAATGTGTGTTCAAGTGGAGGTAAGAAACCACTTAAAGCTCTCACAGGATTATAAGCCCCTTTGACAGGTCTGATAATTTTAAAGGCCTAATTCCATTACAGTATCTGGCAGGGCACATTTTACTAACCATAGGCCACCAGGTCATGATAGATGTTGACAGAAAACATTAAAGGTTAAGTAGATGTAAGACCATAAAACATTTCAAGCTGCACAGTGCCAACAACGTTAACTAGCAACCATGGTGCTGTTTCGGGGAGGACGAAGAAGAAAAAGAAAAAAAAAAAAAAA
>VXBL01006975.1:0-51829 GCA_013400195.1 Aramus guarauna | reverse complement strand
AAAAAAAAAAAAAAAAAAAAAGAGCTGGGCCTTTCCACCCCCTGCAGCCCCAGGGAGCCCTAGCAGAATCGGGTGGCCAGGGTGGCCACCACCGGGCACACTCACACGACATGAAGATCCTCTTTGCTGTATCAAAGCCCAAATTTCGTATGGTCCTTAAAATTCATAAAGTGCAAGATCCAATTACTTAAGGTTAAGAAAACATACCCTTACCACATATCTATTGATTTCACTAGTCTGCTTCAGCTGGGAAACACCAGCAGCTGCTGTGCAGCCAGTAGCAGCAGTGGTGCCGCAGCAAGGCCGGCGATTCCTGGCAGCTAAGGTCAGGCAACCTGCAATTGCCTCTGTGTAACACTGCAGCACTTCGACTTCAAAAAGTAGCACTCAGATCCTCACAGTGATGAGGATCATCAGTTAACTAATGCCAACACGTAAAACAATCTAGCAAGGCACAATAATTTTGCCTTCAATCCCCCACAAAACTTACTCAACATCGGCGGTGTAATCACTGCAGGTGGCAATGCACGCTTCAACTCTGCCTGAGAGTATTTATGCAACACGTTTATGCAGTTGCAACTCCAGCATGTAATTTTGATTGCTCATACCTTAAAGGTTTCTAGATACAATGACAATGGCCATAATCAGAGACTTAACCTTATTCCAGTCATTAAATATAAACCCCAACATTTCACATTCCAAACTAGTTCACGGAAAAGAAGGTATCACACAGATCATTGCCAGTGTCTGCGGAAAAGGCTTGAAAGCTGCTTTGCATGCTCTCTTCTACAAGGCACTACGAGGATATTCACAAATGAATCTTCAAGGTGTTTTTTTGTTTTGTTTTTTTAAAAAGAGCTCCTCTGAGTGACATCTATCTGGATAATAAATTGCCAACACCACAAACAATTAAATTGAAAGCTGTTCAATATGTAAGGGGGAGGGAGTTGACTACTGACCAAATCTGACATACAAATAGCTTGCTAATTTGTCAGTGAGCCAAAATAAATTGAATGGGCTGGCTACAGGTGCAGGTAAATGCCTCAAAAATAGACATCAATAAATCATTTAGCCCTCTATAACATTTTAGATTACAGTCACTTAACAAGGAGGACATTTTTGCCTTTGCAATGTGATTCGTCAGTGCTTCAAAAGTGAGCCATTTTAAGTTAACACTTAAGATGGGACTTTAAAACTTCCTTTTTCTGACCTCTTGTAATCTACTCTTTACTTAGCAGAAATTATAAACTGCATCTTCTTTTCTGCTTATTGCAAAATACATAATCCAAGATTATGGGGTATTATTTACTAACAATTGACCGACTTTCCAAGTACAAAACTCTTGCAATGAGAGAATACATCCCCTCGCTACTTTTTGTAGATGGGAGAGATAAGGTAGCAGCTTGCTGAATGTCAGGCAAGCCAGAAGGCCAACATCCTAGTCTCACTAAATGTACAAGTGTCTATATATGGATGGGTGAAAACAGTGGGTCATCATGTATTAAATATGTTCCTTACAAGTAAAATCACCTGGTCCCCATAATTCTCCACCTCATATACTTCTTCAAAAAGCCAACCACTGGCTATCCTGCCTTTCTGCTCAGGCACCATCTGCTGGGCCCTTTCTCTACGAAAATGATACAACGAGGCACAAATAACAACAGAAGCTAAAATGCATGTTCAAAAGAAGGTCACCCTCATATTAAAACCAGAAGCACAAATACACAAGGACCATCTATGCTTCTGCTTCTCAAAGAGCTTAAAGGTATATTTGTAAGCCATAAAGTCATTTAATAAAAAGATTAAAATCTGTGGTTTCTAATGGACGAAGATCATATAAAAGCTTACAGGAACGTTTCTGTTTTTAACCTGATTCTAATGCGACTTTTGCCTAATGAAGCATATTTCTTGACAGCCCCAAATTACTTTAGATAGTCACTTTAAGGACCTTCCAGGTAAATCGGCCAATTAAGAAATTACAGTATTTCCACCTCGAGGAATAGTTAGAAAACATATATAGCCATTTGGAAAGCTGACCAGAACAGGACAATTTAACCGTGCTTGTCTACATGCAAGATGACGATGTGATTTACAAGTTTCTTCCAGACTAACCTCTCAATTGCCCTACTGGTAGAAAAGCAGTAGGAAGGCATACAGATGAAAAGGTACGTAGGAACACGAAGGACTGGTGCTTATTGCCAGAAACATCCTGTTCTATTACACCTAGGGTGGGAGGAGTTTTTACACACTACACTTAAAACCAAACATGACGGCTAGGCACACTGCCAAACATGCATTATAAATCAGAGCTAACAGCCAAATCTGGACAGAACCGCAGTGAAAGCGCGCCAAAGTTATTGATACCAAGTTACTCATACTATGGTATTACCAAACTTATCAAGAAGCACAAAGGGTGCGACACAATGCTGTGGCACATCTGTCTGAGCGGGAAGGTTGGAGTTAAAACTATCGACAGCAACAAACCAAGAACATTAAGAAATATCCATGGTAGACCCTGTTAACAGAACCAGGGAAACCTACAAGCTGCTCAAGGCAGTCAAGTAACAGCCTGTGATCAATAGAAGCAAATACTGCTGGCAGATCAAGCAGGATCAAGACTACATAAGCCACTGCAATCTGTATGAATAAGTAAATCATGACAGGCTCCTCTGAAAGCCATGGTGTTAGGGCGATGCTTGAAAAAAGTCAACTTTCTTCAACAGTTGGATAGTGTCAGTAGATAAGACAGTAAAAGTACTGTTAACACCCTCCTTTGAAATCTGGCTAGAACAGAGATAATAAGTGGCAATAAGTAAGTGGCAAAAAACCCTGCATTATTTTTGTATTTTCCTACTACTTAGCAGAAATAAGGTTGTTAATAAAAGGTTAAGATATTAAACCACTAAACCAAACAACAAGTCAGTAAAGCTGGTTAGCAGAGCTAATTGAGTACTGAAGAGAGACATATGACAATCTCCCATTAGCTCTGCTACCTTCTTGGGCTTGAATAAGAAAAGATACCCAAGATTAAGTACAGGAATGGTTTTTATGAGCATCCCAGGTTGCCCTAGTTCTGCTTCTGCTGAACCTCTACCCATTTCATTTGTAACTAAGTTAGGTCAGAATTATTTTGAAAATCCAGTACAAATAGTTTTAATGATAAGCAGGTGAAAGAAGGAACCCATCCAGGTACTATAACATTACATTCAAATAGCATTCTAACAAGCTCATATTTACCAACACTTGTGGATTTTTATTTTTTTTTTGTCTGCTTCCAGGATGTCAACACAGACAAGAGCCCAGCTTGCCTACCTCCAGAAATTGAAGGTATTTAAGAGATGTAAGGGGCACTGAGGAAGCACAAAGAACACGGACGACTAACAAGAACATTCAGAGGATTATAAGTTAATAAACAAATGTTAAAGGTTATTCAAACTGCTGAGAGCTGCACTTCAGTTATAATGAACAATAAGAATTAGGAGCTTAGCTGAGTGTCTGAACATTTTGTTGGTACTAATGAAGACAACTGAGAACAAACTTTTTTGTTTTTTCTGGAATAGGTAAAATTACCATTGGTCGCACTGGATTACTGTCAACAGAATGAGCCCCAACAAGCTAAAATCAGGATTAGTAACACACTCCAGAGAACACAAGACATTTGAGAATGATCTGGGTCAAGAACTGGAGAACTATGTATTTATTATAGGTAGGCTGAGTGGCAGCTTTCCACATTGCTGAAGCAATTACTGTCCCAGTGTCACTCATTTTATAACTATACCTTGTCTTGATTTTAAGGAGAAAATTCTTCAGGGACCTTCCAATTAAAAATGGGGAAAATAACCTGTCTGTGTTCTTTCTGGGCTTCTCTTGCCTCCTTACTGAATCCTCAGTGAAAGAGCCTGTGTACGTGCCAGACTGGCTGGCTGCTTTCTCATTGATGATGAACGGATACGCACTCTTCCCCATGCCTTAAAAGCTATTACTGCTTTGCTTTATTGTACATTGGTGTACCTCTGATAATTACTGAAACATCCATTTCATTTGAAGGCTAGCTCATCCTTTTATAGTCAGTTTTGTTCAGTAACTTCAAATTGTTCTGATATTGAAGAAGTTGATTTTTAGCTAACTCTTGAAAAACTGTTTTATATACCTAAACATCCTTTTGCATTTTAGATGCAGGTATGCCTGATGGAATTTTTGTCCCTATCCTGCCATTAGAAGAGTCAAGAGATATTAACACAATATATTTTTTTTTTTCCCAGTGTGTTAACTTCCAGCTATTTTTTATAGGGACTTGTTTGTTTTGGTCACTCCAAATAATCAGTAACTCCACACTACAGTGAAACAGATGCCACGTCTGTTTTTTCACAGAACTTTCTGGTTTCTTCTGGAAAGGCAGTACAAGGAAAACTACCACAGTAAACCCTAGGAAATTTAGAGGACAGGCATTGGGGTCATTTGTTATGGCAATATTTTTTTAAACTCCCAGAATATGTCTATGCTGCACCATATTCTGTACCCTGCAAGGTATCGGAGGTCATAAACCATCCAGTCAGCCTGCGCAGCTATCCGCATGGCCCAGCTCGGCTTCTGATACGCAGAGTAGATCACCCAGCTCTAGCTTGGATAGCTCTGAAGTACAATGCAGTTATAAATGAGCAGTGCTGGGAGGAAGCCACTTTTCCCCAATTTTTTTTTTCCTTAAGCAAAAGCCTTGCTGTCCAGCTGCTTACAAGCAGTTTCATGGCAGTCTGTTAAAAGCAGCTTCTTCTGCTTGTTCCACCCAAGACAAAACAGAAGTTCCACTTGCAAGAATAGCCTCAGAGGAAGGTATTTCCTGTGGCAGCCTCTGTTCTTAAACTGAGGGAAACAAAACCAGAGAGCATCTCCACTGAGATCTCTGGAACATCATTTTAGCAATGTTCCGCACAGTAAGGTTTTTGGTTGGTCTGCTTTCCCCTGGTTAGCTCCTTCCCTGTTTAGCTCTTTTGATGTTCAATATAATGTTCTGTCTTGTCTTTCGTTGTGCGAGAAAACAGAAATTACAATTGTAAAATCCCATAGAGTGACAGTTTCCTGTTGGCTGTGCTCCAGCAGATTTTTCGATGCTGTTGATCAGTAATATCCCTTTTCCTGGTGTCCTGGTCATGAGAAAGCAGCCTTGTGTTGTCACAGCCCCAGTGTCAGCTGAGGATAACATGGCAACTTCTATGTCCTCAGCTTACCTTGCGACATAGAGCAACGCTATTCTCTTGTCTTAGCTACACCTCTTGTAATTAGGGGGTTTTGGGGGGTTGGATTCAGGGAGTTTCTCAATCTAATTGCTATATTAACCATTATAGCAAAAGGCCTGTTTTGACAGACCATTCTTTCTAAATTATCTCACTGTAATTAATACCTGTTACTACAACAACAAATTGTTTATTAATTGAGCCCAAAGTATCCTCTTATTCTCTCATTGTCAGTTTGCACACTCTTTTTTGCTTTGTAACCAACAGCTGTCCCCTGTGCCCTACGTGGGGACAAGCTTTCTTGGGTGTTCCTGGAGCATCCAGCATTAGGGTTCCAAGGCTAAACGCTACTTTTGGCACAAGCAATACCAACAAGAGTGCATGTGTTTCACTGAAGTACGAACACAGCAACATTTCTGCCAGGACCACTGAAACATCGACATGCACAGATCTGACATTTGCACCCATTCTACTACAATCTACACTACATTAAAGGCTTAAGACTAAATTTCAAACCTCTCCTATGATCACTATTTTCATTTGCTACCACGAAACTGTACCTTTTGCATTCAGATGACTTCTTTACTAGCGAAATGTCACTGCATTTGCAGACATATTTGCACAGAGATTTTCTGATGGCTCTTCTAGAAAGGGATAAGAGTGGGGTGGGTGGGAATCAAATTAAGTCTATTTTTAAATCAAAATTTTAACCATAAATTCAAAACTGAGCCTTTGGTAACATTCCTCTGTGTGCTTAAAACTCAAACTGAAGCGCTACTGACTGAGTTGTTCTGAAGTAAATTTACATAAAACCAAACTTTTGTTCTCAAGTTCTACTGCACTTGAACTGCCAAGCAAAAAGAGGAACAAAATTCTGGCTAAGCAGACCAATGACAGCACAGAGGAAACATGCTTTTGCTCGATTAAGAGGTGCTTCTACTTTTATGCATGATTAGCTGCTGATAATTATTTTCCTTACCAATAGAACTGTAATAAAATTCTAACTTGAGGAAAAATTAAAGGAAATATTGGATAACTGTCCCGGTTTTAGCTGGCACAGAGTTAATTTTCTTCCTAGTAGCGGGTATAGTGCTGTGTTTTGGATTTAGGATGAGAATAATGTTGATAACACACTGATGTTTTGGTTGTTGCTAGGCAATGTTTACACTAAGTCAAGGACTTTTCAGCCTCTCCTACTGCCCTGACAGCAAGGAGGCTGGGGGTGCACAAGAAGCTGGGAGGGGACACGGCCAGGACAGGTGACCCAAACTGCTCAAAAGGATATTTCCAACCTTAACGATTCTATGATTCCATACCATATGGCATTACGCTCAATATATAACTAGAGGGAAGCTGGCCAGGGGTTTAGACTGTGGCTGGGCAACTAGCTGGGCATCAGTGGTCTGTGGGTGGTGAGCAACTGTGCTGTGCATCACTTGTTTTGCATATTCTATCATCGTTGTTATTATTATTCTCTTCCTTTTTTATCCTATTAAACTGTCTTTATCTCAACCCATGACTTTTACCTTTTTTGTCCCCGATTCTCTCCCCTGTCCCACTGGGGAGCCGGGGGGGAAGGTGAGCGAGCGAATGGCTGTGTGGTTGTTTTAGCTGCCTGCCAGGTTTAACCATGACAGTAACTTAGAGCAATTTTAGTTGGATCTTAATTTTACGTACTTCCATTTCCAGGCAGTGTTTTCAGCCATGCTGTTTCTCTTACTTACGTCATCCCAGCCTAATGACCTGGTTAGCTTAACCTGAGACCTGACTTCTTGAAAGAAACTGTCTCCACAGTATCTTTTCTGACCAAAATCTACAGATTTGCACAACAAACAATCTTCCGTGGTTTTATGAGCCAAGACAAGTTGTTGTCATAAACGGGGGTTCAAACCGGGCAGTTCACTCCATGAGATCGGTCTACAGAGAGCATTTATTTCATCAAAAGTTGACAGATAGTAAGGGATTTTCAGCCAGATCTTATCATGGGCTCACCTGAACTCAGGGAAAAGTAGTTTGCATGATAGAAGTCAATACTTGTTTTGACAGTGACTTCAGCAGACGCAGGATCACTGACATTACTTTAGGCAACGTCTGTTTCACCTTACGCAGGGATTGTACTGATGGGAGAGCTGCTATCTACAACAGCAAGTCTCTTCCCCCAACAAACCAGGCTGTCAATGGCTGAGTTGCAAACACTGAAGCCGTACAGACTCCTTGCATTTCATTTTTGCTGTATATTAATGTATACCATTTTATGCAGTTTTAAGGTATTGTTTGCTTTAATCCAAGTAACTAAACCAAAAAAGAAACCAACATCCCAAATTCCAGTCTGGCATCACTCGTTTGAAACTTTCTGAAAACTCCATAAATCATACGCAAAATAAATACTCTTTTTCATTTTTACGCCGGCAAAGAAATAAACAAGACATCTGTTACCACTCAACACAAGGGGCAAAAAACTTGTCAACTTGAATACCTGAGGCTGCCACCGACACTCATAATTCTTTGGGATCTTCTCTGAAACCACTCGCCGCAGATGTGAGTTCTGCACGGCAAGGTCTTTACGAAGACAGCAAAATTAGATGGTGGCAGCAGTATTGTCATTGCTGTTCGCAGAACGGCACGTCACGTTTTGACAGTGCCAGACAGGCTAAAGTTGGAGAAGACGCCACCGATAATTGCTGCTGCCTTTCGGGTTTATGATTGCAGATACAATAAGCAAGATTCTTGTCAAATTTAAACGGTTCGCCCCCTAAAATAAAACCGTGGTAAAGCCCAGCTAAATCAGCAAGCCGTGAATTTCCTTCTCGCATCCCCCAATCTCCTGCGGGGCGAGCAGAGGGAGGGGTGGCTGTACGCGAAGCCGTCCCAGCTCCCCGGTGCAGCCCGCCTGCCATCCCCTCTGACAACATGCAGCACTGCCTTACCCACAATGCACCCTCGCGCTGGCACACACACCCCGCTCGCTCGCGCACACACACACACTCACGCGCGCACACACACTCACACGCGCTCTCTCTCCCCCAGGCAGGCTGAGGCGAACGCGTGCACACGCAGACACACACACACACGTCCCCACTGACACGCGTACGCCCCCCACCCCCGAGACACCAACTTACCCACAAGTTATATTTCATTCAAAACCCTAGCGCTCCTCTGCTCGCCTGCCTCTTCTGCTGCAGAGAAAGGCCACGTACGTCTGCAAACACTTCTAGGCAGAAACCAGCCAATGCAGAACAAAGACAGCCGGGGTTGCCTTCATCTCGGCACAAGGCAGCCAGTAGCTATTTTCAAGCGTGTTCGCTCTCCCCCCTCGGAGGGCACCCTGCTCTATTTCTCCCTCTCTCTCTCCTCTTTGCCTGTCCAGCTACTGCACAACACACATCAATTATTCATTGCTTGTCTCCCGGTTTCCAGGCAAAACCAATCACAGATGGAGTCTTGCTAATGGGCTCATGCCGTACTTGCCAACAGGCTATTTGTGCTCAAGCTACAACCCTCTAGAGACAATAAAGAGAATCAGGTTAAGCTTTAAAACTTCACACGTACGCGAACAGACCTAAAACGGCAATATACATGTAAGCATCCCTATGACATTGCTTAGGAGTACGTCTTCAGCAGACAGCATGGCAGAAGGCTGCTTTAAATCTTCTGAAAGGGTTTTAAGAAAATCAAACACTCAGAAAAATCTCACCTCAGCTGCATGTTACTGATATTGATGGTTTTCTTTTCTGTCTCTAGTGATCCATCTCTTGCTTTCCCATTACACCTCTCCCTCCTTCTCTCATACTCATGCACGCACACGCACACACGCACACGCAGCCACAGCCACTTTGCCAGAAGGAAGAGAGAGAGAAAGAGAGAGGAGGGAAAAAAAAAAAAAAAAACACCCAGGCAGCTCACATTTCAAACTTGCAAGGAGGGGTGGCGCTTAAAACGCCAGGACAAAGCCTCTGTCTCTGGCATCCAGCCAAAATACTAAAATAAATCCCCTCGATCAATTAATTGGAAGCAACACTTGTTCGAGTCCGCACAACAAACCATTAAGGGCACCGGGGCCGAAGAGTCTTTAGATTTGGGAAATCTTATACACTTGCTTCCCCCCTCCCTGTTTGCTGAATGCTGTTGACTAAATCCATCAAACTAGTCATGCTAATTAGCGTCCAGAGCAGCCTCGGCGGCAGAGCAGCGCCCGGGGCGGGCGGCCCCCGCGGCCGGGAGTTTCCTTCCGGACCGGCCGCCGCCCCGCGCCGGGGCAGGAGGTACCGGCGGGCCCCGGCGGGGAGGCGGCTGAAGCGGCGGCTCTGGCCGCGGTCCCGAGGCGAGCAGCGCCAGGGACCGACGAGAGGCGCGGCCAGCGCAGCGCTCCCGCTCGGCGGCGCGACGGGCATGGCCGCTCCGCTTGCCGAGGGGAAACTGAGGCACGCAGGCGGGGAGGCTGCGGGCTGCCGGCTGGAATCACTGGCACCAGCGGCGCAGCCTTGCCTGGGCTCTGTGCTTGCGTTTTGGGTTTGGGGGTTTTGCGTAAAGAGTTCAGACCTTCACCTCTGCCGGCCGCCCGTTGCTCCTAACAGCATCACCCTTTCCCACGCCACTCCGAGTTCAGAACTGCCCGTGAAAGAGTTTTAAACTGAAAGTTTTACAGATCAAACTGTGCCACAACGTAGCCTTTGGTGGACAGCGTTTCAGTTGACAGTGTCAAAGAAGAAAAAAAAAAAAAAACACAAAAACACCCAACAAACCCAAAACCAAACAGGAAGCTAATGGTGACAATTTTTTTGCTCCCGCTCCGAGGGAAAACTGGCAGTTTAAGTTGTGGCCCGGCGAGCACCAGCCTTTTCCTGCCAGCCTCCTGCGGTGCAGAGCCGCTTCCTTCCCCGGCAGAACCTGCACAAAGGCACCTCCACCTCTTAAAGGCGCACCCGGCCCTTTCGCAGTGCCGCTAGCCTGCAGGTTCCAGCGAAAACCCAAAGAAAACACAAACAACAACAGAGGACGACTTAAACAAAAAATTACTGGCTCCCCAGCGAAATTCCTTCCAGCGAAAAAAATGGCCTCGGCTTTCCTTGCCATGCTTACAGTCACTTAACGGTGCTGCGTAAACACCTTAGCAGAAAGAGTCTGCAACATGACAGATCGGAGCAGCAAACTATCACAGATATCAAAGAGCAGCTCTTCTCTGAAAAATGATTCCACAAAAAAGCATTGTCAAATTTCATGTTCTATTTTTTTTTCCTTCCCAGGGAATGCACTTCAGACAAGTAAAAGGTACATGTGCTTTTCACCTAACTTCTACTCCTGAAGTACCAGCTCGAGGTCAGCCTGTCAGACAGGGTTACTGCTTTCTCTCCTCAGCCATCAGACGAAGCAGCACTGCAAACCAAACCCTCAGTACTACTTCTGCAATCTCAGAGCTGCACAAGCCTGACCGAAGGAAGACTTCATAACAGTACAGCTGCTACAGGTGGTACGAAACACAGCGCTGGGCCAGTATCCACAGCAGATAGTCCGTACAGCATGGGCAAGCCTTCAGCTAGGTCCCCAGAGATCAAGGTGGATGCATGTGGCCACTGGAACAAACTCTTACACAAAATTTAGTTTCCATTACAGTTGATCAAATTTGAGATGCAGTCACACAAAAGAAAAGTACAGAACCTCATACAACTGTTTTCATGGATGGATGCTTTAAGGAGCTGTAAATTATACAGCTAGGCTGGCAGAATTGATAATAGCAAACATGAGTTTTAGAGGACTGGCAAAGCAATGAGAAAAGTATGTTGATAATCCTGAACAAGGACCAAATTCCCTACTAACGTAACTGCTCTGAATTCAGACTTGGTGGATGTGAATGAAATTTATAATTGACTGTAATTCTGGATAAATTCTACATGCACACAAAATATACTTTTTTTGCACTTGTTTCAGGTTTTACTGCGTTTACTAAATTTTCATACTGTTTGTAAACAATCATGGTGTTATTTCATATTTCAAAATAACACACAAAGCAACAACAAGAATGTATCAAGCAGTTGTGAGATCCCAGTTATCAAGATTGGCTCCTTCTGCATACAAGCCTCAATGAAATCTTATTTTCTGACAGGAAAAAAAAAATATTATTTCTGTATAGAGGACATATTCACCAGTATCCTATGATTTTCTAACTACCATCATAAGTAAGAGGATTGCCTTTTCCCCCTCTCTGCAATTAAATGCTCTTTCTAGTGTAACAGTGTAAGTTTCTCTTTTAAGCTGCCTGTTTTTTCAGCGGAAGTGGTTTAGAGTAGACAAATCACTTATCTAAAAATTACGTACGTACTTCTGCTTTGACAAATCTTCAGCAGGCTTCTAATCCCACCCTGCCACTTGAAATATAACTTTCTGTGATGACATTGGAGTCACAGTTGTCAGAAGCATCAGGCTCTGTAGTTAAATGGATTAAATCACACTTCATAGCATGCAGTATTTTGAAGGAGGAGTGGTTTATCATTTGTAGAAATTAATCATAACAGTTTTTTCTCTAGGGCAAATTCCCAATCATTTTTAAAGATTACTATGTTTAAGCCCCACTGACAGCAGTATGTCAAATTACATCACAGGGAAGGTTATCTCAGGCAGTGATAACTATTAACAAGACTCCCTGAAGACATCCACTACTGGGAGAAGCAGGTCCGTACTGGGGAAGCACCTTTTAAATGCAGTGGTGGGAGAGCAGACCCTTTGGCCATGCTCTGTGGCCCCAGGGATCCCGTTTGTCTTGTGGCGTGCCAGGGTGCTCGTGTCCTAACCGGCCGCTCTCCTGTGGAGCCATCGAGACACTCAGCCTCACAGCAGAGTGGAAACAGGGGGGTCACGGCATCCTTCAGTCCTACAGGGGGAAGAGCAGACACTTATTTGGGCCACCTCTAGCTGATTAAGGAGAAGAGTTGAAAGATTTTCAAAGTCCCATTTACCTCGAAACAGGAGGCAGCGTTTTTCTGTTTAACGTATGCTGTCAATGCCAAGCAATATTACTGATCAGAATTCTCCTAAATCTCAATCCTGTCAGTCACCGCTTGGCACAGAAACAAATCGCCACCAGTGCATCCATTTGGTACTGCTCTTCACTCTCCGTGCCAAGATGCTTCTCTCTCAAAGAGTATATTTTTTAAAAGTCGGAAGTCCATCCTTAAGTCATGTTGGTGTGACGCATCTGCATGGCTATGGAACATCAAAGTTTACGGTGAACAAGAGAATAACGTGGACAGATCTGGATGTTTGGGTGCCTCTGATTCCGCAACGTATATGGCATGATGCTTGTCTTCAACTAGGTCCAGTGAGGTAGCCTTTGGATGCAATTCTTGCTTCTATCCTTCCTTGCCAACATTGCAAAAAATGAACCAAATACGTGAACACCTGTAATGAAGGCACAGACCACCAAGAGGAAAAGAAGGAGAGGCTGCAGAGGGGCAGAGATCAAATCCCCAGTTTGGATACTTCAGTATCTAGTTGACTGTACAAAGGGGGACATCATCGTGTTCCGCTAATTTCATTATGAGAGGTGCACAGAGGAAAGAGCAGAAAAGTTGTTTAGAGAAAGAAAACATAAGGGAGGGTAAGGAAATTCTCTTCAAGTAGCTGTAATACCAGTTATTGCCCACTGAGTCATAATATAACCCCTTAGCAATGCAAATTTTCTATGACCAACGATTTAAAGGTTTATCTTGGGGACCAATCTTTATTCATCAGAGTTTTGCTGCACTGTTGAACACAGCAGGGTAGTTCCTTACAACATTTGCCTAGAGCAGGTTATTTGCCCAAGAATTAGTTCCCTGGATATGTATATACTTTACTATTGATTCAAAGGATTCAAAAAACTCTTTAGAAGACTTACAATTACATAGTTGAAATACACAGAATACATGGATCAGTGGCCTTGTGGATTTTTCCTAATGTTTCACAGTAGGCTGAGTCAGTTGAAGCTGTTATAAATCACAGGGCTGCATCCCAGTCAGAAACCAACCATGTACTTGGAAAAAAAATATAAAATCCTTTGACTCTGCATCGAGTGTCTTTCACGCATAACCCACTTTTCCAGGATCAAACCAACTCCATCCAGAGAGAGGTGGGAGAGGAAAACCCAGCATAAAAAGCAAAGTAAAAAAGACTCTTATGTGGTTTAGTCCTGTCTTGTTTAAGTCCAAGATTACTACATTGCAGAGATCGCTATGACTGAAGTACCCTTGCAAAATGTAACAACACAGCATTTCCCTTTCTCCTGCTGCCCATGACCACTGCTGGCACATGCCCTTGTCAACTGAATGTTTTGACAGACGCTCTGATCTGGACACCACACCTGAAAACACCAAATGCTGTTTTGGATGCACACAACAATTGGACCAAAACACTCAAAACCTTCTGAAAGAGACTTACACCCTATTTAACTTTCAAGACCATGCAAATGCTCATGTTCTTGTCAACCCATTATGAAAAATTGTTCCTTCAAACCCATGCAGAGGCTCAAGACAGACCTGTAGGCAGCACAATGAAGAACACCTCTGTCAATTGCCATGATCTTTGGGAAAGGAAGTCTACCTTAAATCTATCTAATAAGATACAATGCTGCAATTTTCTCATCTCTATTGCCTTCCTTCCTTCCGATTAAATATCTTTACCATGTGCGGGAAAACCAAAATCTATAAAATTACAATGAAATATGGGGAACACCCCACCTCTCCCCCTCCACCCCCCAAAAATTACGGAGCGAAGTCACATCCATCATGTTTGTATCTTTGGTTCTCTTCACAGCTATACTTTTACAGAACTGAGAAGCAAAAGTAACCAAACCATGAAGAAATAAAGAATGAAGTACACTAAGGAAAAATCACCTCTGTAATGTAGGATGACAGTCAGAAGAGAGGCTTTACAGAACTAAAAATAATAATAATAAAAAAAAAAAAAATCACTGTACAATGACGGCATCAGTTCAGAGTTGTCTCCAGCACTATTTCACCAGCAACTGAGCTTCTGCAGCTGCCCCCTCCCACACCTAATGTCTGTCGGGCAATTCTAATGACAGATGGAACAAACCCCACCCATGTCACTCTGCCCTTCTTTTACTGTATCTGTTTTGCTACAAATACTAATAAATGCTTTTAAAATCTGATTTTTGTGACATGGGAGCATTATTGTTTTTCCAAATTTTAGAGATGTCTTAATTTTTAGATACTTCCATTCAAACTCCTTGGTAAATTGGAAAATGGCACAAATGTCTTCAGCGCGCATCTCTAGTGCCTCTTTTGGCACCTGGGCTAGAGTTCATTACATCTCTTCTAGCAAATCAGGCAGAAATAGAAATTAACTGAAGCCCTTTCCATACTAAATCCAATTTTTCAGCATGATCAAGTGGATTTCTAAAACATCCATATTTTTCACTAACTTTTGATTAAATAGATATTCTTTTTTATACCATGTCTTGCAAACTGCCCAGTTTTCTTCGTATAGATTAGACATTTTTAGCCTGCTACCACTTTGGGGGTATATCTGATCAACTGTTTTTTTAGATTTCAAACTAATCTTCTAGCATTCATATGTTCTGCAAAGGATTACAAACTTTGCCATACATGAAGCAAAGACTTTCAAATGCAATGAGGATTAGCCTACCTCTCTAAGAAAGTTTCACTCTACACTTTAAAAAACATATTTTTCTGCTCTGCTCATAAATGCTCAAGATTATATTCTCAGTCAAAATATTTGTTTTTATTGAGTGTGTAGCTATCCTAGCTGAAGCCCCATCCCACCTCTGGCAAGCTGTGGGTTAATTACAGCTAAGCTTCCTCTCCCTGCTTAACTGTTCAAGGGGATAAGGAGGCAGCTCTTAAGACAGTAACCTAATCAGGTCTCACTGAAAGAAGGCAGAGAACTATCCGAACAGCAGCTTGCGAGGCTGCACAGGACTAAAGGGATGTGAAGGAGTAAATGAAACTGAAGCTTGGAAAGTAGAAGCCCTGTGAAGGCTCCCGGACTTTTCTTGGCACTGTAAATCCAGTTTGTGCTATTTTGACTGTTAGCAATATTTGTCAGAAATAGAAATTGTAAGAATATTTCTCATTACAATCTCAAAAGAATAAACCCTATGTGAAAACACTCCATCCCAGTGACTATTTTCCTTTAATTTTTCCTTCTAGGTTACACATGCATTCACCTCCAGCTGACAGTTCTCCTTACTGCAGCCCCTGGAAGGGCGCTGGGAGCAGGACTGCTCCGACTTTCTCAGAGTGGCTCAATCTGACTCATCCTCCCCTCTGCATAATCCTGTTGGCCCCATTTTACTGAGCTACCCCTAATCCAAAAATGGGTTTGAGAAGAAACCTAGGCTATTTCCTTTATCCTTTTTTTATCATTACTTTAAAAAAAAACCAAAACAATCCACTAAAACATGGAAGGCATCAGTAGTGAGAAGGAACATGTGATACAAACATCCTGAGTGGGACATAAATGGAATAAGGAAAGATGTAATGTCCTTCATTAGCCACAGTATTTACACTCTATACATAGGAAAGTTAATGACAGAGCCCTTTTTCTATGCTATGAGTGAACTGTGAGAGCATTCAAATGAGAAAGTTGAGATGCAGTGTATTTTTTCTAATTAAACAAAACAAAAATCTATGAAAACAACACTGAACACCACTTTCTCCAAGACAACTGCAGAGTCTAGAAAACCATCAAAAGTGCATAGAGATGTTTAATGATGCCATATCTAACATATGAGAGGTTATATAAATAAACAAATAGATAAAAGTCCAAAGTGACAAATTAAAAGAAAAGTTACAAATTGGTGGCTATGCATCACTGTCTTGGAAAGCTTCCATTCTGGAATACAAAGACATTCATCATTTGGAGGCCAGCTCATGCTTCTAGCTTTGTATTTAAACAAACCCATGTACCATCATCATACACTTTTTATATCAATCTGCCAGAAAGCCATACAGAGTTATTTTTAGCAGACTGTGAGATAAAGTACAGTTTAGCTTACAAACTAGCCTAATAAGGCAAAATACTCTTGGTGAAGACCAAATGCAGTCACTGTCGCTCTTCCCCCCATACACCAATCCATCTGTAAGAGCATCCCTTAATTTTTCCCACTTATGGTGGAGGATTACTGCATTAGCAACAATGAGATAGGACTAGAGGAATCTTTATCATTTTGCCTGGTTTGATAATCAAATACACAGTGATTGCAGAAGAAAGGAAATCGTATGAAAAGAGAGTGGTTTTGCTCAGATTCGTCAAGGAAACATTTTGGTAGACAATCATTTTAAGAGAAACAGCAGCTTAGAATCAGTTTTTGATTTCAGAAACTGACAAACTCTGGTCTCAGTCACCTCCAAATACTTCAGGCCTCATGCTTTTTCAGTGCCATGTTTCCTTCCACCATGTTGGCAATACAGCGAAGCTTTAGAGTAGATATAAAAGACTCCCTGAGAGTATGTGTATGCTTAACTATTAGCAAGGATCTCCTTAAAAGTAGAAGTGTTCCAAAATCCACTAGATGACTTAGAATCTGAGAAGAATCTTCATTTTGACATGTTGTTGCTGGGGGGTGTGTGTGGGGTAATTCTGTAACAGTTTATGAGAACAAGATTAAAAACCGCAATTAACACAGACTTCTATCCTTAGTAATTATTCATATACCTGTTTAGCTGATTATAAGTTGTAGCTCCAGGCTGTCTGCCTGCATTGCTAGGACACAGACAGCAACCTTTGCTAAATTGACTCCACCGGCTATGCTCATGCTGCAAGAGCTGTTTTCAAGGACAGATGTACAATGTTATATGGGTAAAGAGACGAGCAAATTAAAGATGGGTGTTCTGTCAGGAAAAGGACTGAAGAACTTGTGTCAGCATTTCCCTACATTAATAGAACCTCAGATTTTTAACCCTTCACCACCTATTACTTAAAGCAGCACCTTCCTTATATAGATAGCACAGTGGCAACTTCTCAAATAAAATCGTGAAAATAAAATAGCTCAGAAGAAAATACAAGGGCATGTACTATACATAACTGTGTATCTATATATAGATATAGAGGGATTCATGAAGAGCTTTTAATCCTTCTTAAACTGTGATTCATTTTAAGGCATCATAGCTTGTGGGTTAAAGAAGCTGAGAACAGTAGAACATGAAGTTACCAAAACATATTATTGCCACACAACACAAAAGCTTCCCTCCTTTTTAGGTCATCAATAAACGTCCTGCACATTCCTAGATTTTTCTTTTTATCATCTGAATTCTGCATATTTGTGTTTAAAGCAGTATAATGTATTTCTTTAAATGAGACTGAAAGTCTTTTAGACCTACTTTGCTCTGAGAAATACTTAGTACAACCATAGAAGAGTTATACTGGCAGCTCCTACCAAGCACAGACACAGTTAATACTGGCAGGAGGCTGCCTTACTGGCTGACCATTGAAATTAAGTTTACAATCAAGGGATTATGTGATCTCACTAAAAGAGAGCTTTCTGGCACGTATGTAAATACGTCTTATTTTATACATCTAGCGCAGAACTCGTCTACTCTGACACTAAGAGCACGCCTACACCTTGCAATGATGTGAACTAGGCAGAGCCAGGAGCCATTGATGTGCCCCCCGGCAGGAAGGCTGTCCTGTACTGTGACATTGAATTCAGTCCCAAAAGCCATACAGGACTATCACCACGCCATTACACCAGGGACTGTAAACCCTTCTTCTAGGCAGAGATAATTGGCTTGGGCACCTAGCTACTATCTCATTTCTGAATCCACAGCTAGAGTTGATGCCGCAGTCTCAGGGTCTACTACATTCTTCCGTACCTCCACTGAACTACTTCCCTTCACAAACTCCTCTCAGTAAAAATTTCTATTTGATTGTGAAGAATCACCAGTTGTCACATGGAACCTGCTCCTTTTCATAGAAATGCAAAACTAAAGAAGCTTTTCACAACTTGAGTATGGACAACATCTTTCCAGGAAACTGACTATAATCTAAAATAGCCCTGAATTCTCAGTGCAGCGATCAAATAAAAGAACAGTATATTTCCAACAACTGTAACTACTGCAAACTTTCCAATAGCTAGACAATGCAGGAGACAAAATTAGAAGGTTACATATTATCAACGTTTTCTCTGAAATGCAACAATATTTATTATGACTACTGAAAATTACCCCCACTCCCTTATGTGATTACAAATATGCCATGGACAGCCATAGGAAATCTAACATAAGGAACAATCCTACACTGGGGATTTGGCAAAAGACCTAAGAAGTTTCTGTTCTTTATTGTAGTGAATTTCTACAGTCATGAAACAGCAGAGAAGCTTATTAGGGCCTTCAACCTCCACCCCCACTGCCAAAACACACATTTCCTATATCTGAATACAGAGAAATACTAAAATTCACACTTCAAGTTTTTTAATAACTTCATCCATCTGTTAAATAATTTACATTCTGCTAAAATATGCAGCAATAGTATAGCTATGAAAATATACATTGCTGCATAACCTGGAAACTATCCATCAGTATTTGACACTATTTCTTACTTCTCTCCTGCAACATTGCATGGACAGTTTCACAGCAGTGCTTTAATAACGTACAGGCATCAGAAAGGAATCTTGTCCATAAGAGATGCTTTGAAATAGCCTGATCAAGTCAAGAATCCTTCTACTTCCACTGTGAATGACAGACACTGCCCTCTTTTTATTCCATATGCATCACATTAGCCTTTCTGTCCAATATATACAACGAATTACCTTGTTAGGCTGATTGTCCACAGCCAAAAGATTGAACATTGAGAACTGAACAGTTCCAGACAAAAGCTTTAGGATGGGAGGTTTGATGGCAACCTGTTTATTCGTGAAGCCCTCAAAGTAAAAACAAAAGAATTTTGCATATTCCCTTAAGCTGTAGGGTTTTTTTGTTGTTGTTGTTGTTTTGTTTTGGTTTTTTCCCCCCTTCATATTTAAATCCACTGGTAAGTCAACCTTAGAGCTGAACATATTCTTTGGAAGCTTAACCAGACAACTGTATTTTTAATCAATTTCTTTTAATTCTTAACGTACTTAGAGAATACACACCGAAGCATCTCCCTTTTAATTACAAAAGCCAAAGTGAAAAAGTTCAGGTGTAGTGACACTGACTTAAATGACAAAGTACAATTTGGAGAAGACACTCAAATTAAAATTTTGGATACCTCAACTCAAGAAAGCATAATTTGGGCTGATTTTCTAAAAGTGCCAAATCTCCTGCAGCTAAAAGTTAAGCATCTGTAACATATTTCCGGTTGAGCATGCAAGAACTGAGGAACCACAGGTCATCAGTCTCCTTTGGGAATTGTGGCCTGTATCATCACAGCTCTTAACTTTCGACCAAACAGTCACTGTCAGTTCTCCAAACTATTTACTGACTAGTGCACCTTTATCATCAACATTTTAAATTAAAAAGTGCCAGCAGGTTCTTTAAATGAAGCTCAATATGCATTAGTGTTACTCTGCAGGCCACTTATCTTGGCCTGGAGGACTGCTGCCTGGAAAATGCTGTGCAGTCTTTAAGATGACTCACATCAAAAATCATCGAAGATGTAATATAGTTTCATACCTGCAAAGAAAAATTAGTGGATTCAAAGCAAATTGCTTTTACCACAGGTAGGAGAAATAAAGTCACAGAAGTTACATTTCTTTTTACTTTAGGAAAGGGAATAGTAGACATATTTACAGAAATATGCATCAACAGAAAAAACAATCTGCCTTATGCTTAAAGATAGTTTCTGCGATGAGGGATTAGAGATACTAAACCTTCAGGAGGCAAGTACTTCCAAGAAGGAAAGACAAAGATCCTGCAGTGCCTCAGGTCTCAAAACTATTTCTGTTTTCTCATGCATAGGGTGTCCTCTCCAAATTGCCTTTCTCTTTTGCTTTGAATCACCATTACCTTCTTTGAAGAATTCTTCTGGGTGAAGGCCTATAATTTTCATATTTACAGCCCCGACAAAATTAGGGTTTATATTCTAGTACTATCTCCACTCTAATCTGCCATCACTTTCTGAGATTTAATGGTAGCTCTTATCTCTGCTGAAGGAGCTAAGTTCAGTGAACTAAGTCTCCTCACTTCAATGAGATCAGAATCAGAGGGGTCTGTCATAAACTCCTATATCAAAATCAGAGAAGGGGAAATGGAAGCCAGCTTTACAAAACTGGAACAGAGAAGTTAATGAGGACCCTTCAATACCGCTCCTCCACAGCTTCAGCATTTAGAAGAGACAAATGATTGCTTCAGCAAGCTGAGAAGATTTACATAGCTTCGAACACTCTTGGAAATCTTCTCATGCTCCTGGGAGCAAGGGGGAAAAAGATGGAGGGAAATACAAAGTTGGTTCTTCACTTACTTTTTACATCAGTGGAAAGGAGAGGATGTGAGAGAGAGAAGCCTAGTTTCTCAACAGCCCTCAATATATCACTACTGTGCTCCTAGTCCCATGCCAGACACATGCCACTCACTGCAAACCATCTCCTGGTACACTAGAAGCAAACTATTTCAAGTTCACAGCACAATTTTCTTTTTCCACATGAGAACAGACTTTTTCATGGGTTCTCCACGAAAGCAACTGGGATTTACTTCAGTTTTTCCTCATTTTTTGGTAGCTATTCTTCTACAGAAAAGATGTTAGGAAGGATGGGAGTAAGTGATGGCTCTTGCTTCAATATTTTATTGGATTCCAAGTGAAACCATATAGGGTAACACTTCTAACCCAGTTCACCTCTATTGACCTGTGCTCCTGCCACCGGCCTCAGTATGAAAAAAACCCGACACACACACATTCTTGGTTTTTTTCTGTTGCAATGTAATTGACATTACTGAATACAGTTTCCAAAATAAAGTAACAGATCAAACAGGAAAAAAAATTAAATGCCTTTAAATTTGGAGTTACTTAAAAATAAAAGAAGAAAACCCATACAAGTAGTTTCTATAGTCTGGGAGTAAGCATGCTTATCCCATCAGTTTATGATTAGCAAAAACAAAACCCAAAAACACAAAACAAAAAAAAAAGAAAAGTGATCAAATCAATGTTTTAAGCATCACCACTGCCACAGGGAGACATCAGCTAGGCTGAAGAAGTATGGGTCCAATTAATTAATATTCTTATGACTAATCACTTGAGTTACACCATTGCCCAGAGACCCAAGGAGGATTAGAATATCATCATAACGGAAATTATCAGCACTATTTGTTAACTTTTAGTTTTAAAAATATAACTAAATTCTTAAGACTTTAACATTGTCTCACAACAGCAAGAATGATTTATGGGCATTCAGCAAGACGAGGGGGAAAGGAAAGCATGAATCCCTACAGAACGCCACAGGAAGGCAAGTAATAACCCTAAACCTAGTAAAATGTGAAACATATTTTATGTTATTCTCATAAAATATTTGTGTTACTTTCAGACAAAGTATTGACTGAGATACCTGATTTTGTCAAAAACATGAAAACATTCTCTAAATAATTACATCAGATTAAAGAGCTGATATTTAAGTAACAATGCTCTTTGAGGGTAGTCATCCTGCAGGCAGAGGAATGCAAAGGTAAGAAAAAAAGGTGTGGGAAAACAACACTTCTGGATTGTAGGACATTACTGAGGATGACTGTGTCAATCAACTGTAATGCAAGCTAGCAAGTAAGCTCAAACATGAACTGCATATCTGAAAGAAAAATCCACACTGTCTTTTAACTCTTGCATTTAGCTGCCAGAGCAGCAAGCGGTGCCCTTGGAAGGAGCAAGCAAGAGAGGGGGAGCAGCCACCGCTGCCGCCTTCCAGGAGGGCAGAGCTGGGAGGCAGCAGCCTGGGGGAAGGAAAAGCTTTCAAGATTGAGGTGTGCTTTGGGGAGGCAGCCGCGCTGGGAATTCCTGCAAATTAGACCAAATCCTCCCAAGTAACCTGGCATGCTTTCCATTCATTCTGTGTTTGTAAATTAAAAAAACAGACACATAGAAAAGAAGGCACTTTTGCCCAGAAACTTATGAAATAAAAGCAGTACCCAACCCCCAGTGCAATTGGTTATATTTACAAAGACAGTAAAGAGAAGAAAGGGAAGAAGTCACTGTGTCACCATTTGAGTCCCATTTGGGAGGAATTACACACATTAACGTAATCGATTATACTAGTGCATGACAGCAAATCCACTGCTCATCTGCTATCCTCACTTCAGGGAATAAACAAGGGACCACGGGCTGCTGATACATCCCATAGGCAGGAGGTGAGGAGGTTGCCTTGCCCCGTGGGGCACAGTTTTGGGTACTGATCCAGAGCCTTCAGTCCCCTATGGCAAGACTGGCTCCCTTCTGTCACTAACTGCGTCACCCTTTACAAGGTCTCACAAAAACACCATTCTTGAACTAAGATGTTTGGGTAGATCCAGTTTCTGACTGCTTTCAGACAAGAACTCACAGCCGTAAATTGCAATTAGTCCAAAAGCTCTTGTGATTGAGTTAACACTGTTCATTTCAACAGGAGGTTCATCACTGTTAAGATGATGATGTCAAATCCAGGAGGAAGCCTCAAGACTACAGTAAATTCTTTGCCCTCTCACTCCAAAATGGCAGTAGCAGAAAAACAACTGCGTGACCAAGGCAGTTGGGAGACTCAAGACAGCAGCTCCCCGTTCTCTGACAGGGTGAACTCAGTTCCCACCTCTTCCTTCCCAACCCTTGCCTTCATTTACCCTTGGTCTTTCATGTCAACTTCAGTTACAAGTTCTTCAAAGAAAAGACCTTCAAACCCTGCACAGAGTTTCTTAGCACAACTGGCCTCAACCTCACGTGGGATCTTTTGAGAACACCAGTGAGGAACACCAACACCACAACCAAGCAACGCTGTATCAGGGCATCAGAAACACCGTACATTAGATCCTTTGAAATGTTCTGCACTTCCTTCTTTGGTGACTGAGGCAGACGAGGTTAACTTCTTAAGACAAAGAATACTTTCACTACAGGCAGTACTTGGTATAACAAATATTTAGCTATCCAGTGATTAAGGCAAGGACTAAGGTTTTTAATAACTTGTTTAAAAAGGGAACATTATACATTTAAGAAGGCCAGGAGGGATATATTTTTTCCTTTTAAAAAGATGTATCATTATAATTGAGGGTGTGACCATAACAACTGAGCTCCAGATTTTGTTAACTTGCTTGAGTGGCTTTTTGCTATGGCTTGGGTTGCGATATGGCCTGGGTTATCTTGTTACCATCAGTACCTGTTCAGCAGCATGTACAAAATGAGCACACTGGTCACAGCTCAGCTCACATGCCTACATCACCAAATCCATTATCTTGAATTCAGCCTCTCTGAAATTTATTTTGATCAAGAAGTAAAGGCCTTAAAACAGATATTGCCTGGTTAATTTGTTCAGATCTAAATTACTTTTGAAAGTTTGCTGATCTTCTGCTCATGTTGCAACTGTCCACAGTTCAAGAGAATTTCATACTTAGGGATTCTGCTTTGAGAAACACTATTTTTTGAAAACATTTCACTTTACATCTGTCATCTAATGCCCAGGAAGCTCTTAATCAGTAGGCTGCATCCCTTACCTGTAATTTGGAATGTTTCTCATTTAGAGTCTTCCCCCCCTCCTACTAAAAATCCTTTAAATAGTTACTTGGCAGGACCCACACAAAGCACATCATGCTTTTACAACCCATTTGCACTTCTGCAGACTAAGATGCAACAAAAGAAATAACATGCTACAGAATGTTATTATCTAACATCACAGTGTGCAACAACATGCACACACAAACTACCTCTCCCCATACATGCTTTAATTCAAGTTAATTTGCCATACATGTTTTAATTTTAACTGAAATTGCTGAATTTCCATCAGCAGAAGTTTTTCTTTGTCACTGATTACTTTTTGTTGGTTTCTCCCCCATGGAATAAGACCAAGATTTTTCTCTGACATCTTCAGAAACTCATTTCTTTTTATCCTTTGTTACCTCTACCTAACATCATCAGTATTCAATGTTCTACCTCTGTCAACCACAACAACCCAAACAAAACCAAAAACACTACCACTTTCTCCATTCTTCTCCCAGACCTAGCACCATTATTACCATTTACTCATAGTCAGTTTTCCTCTTGCATGCATCTACTCTGCTGCCATTCCAGGCAAAGACCACTAGGCATTGAGTTATCAAAGGATGAGACCGGCTACGTGAATCTTCATTTGGTACGACAGCCATACTGCACCAAGTTTAAAAAAAAATAAATAAATTTTGAATTAAAAAAAAAAATTTAGAGTTTTTTCATATTCCCTCCAACTAAACAGTAAAGTCAGCAGATGAGCTTACGTCACTACTTGTGATCTGAAAAGATCCCAAGTGGGACAGCAAATAAGCCTTAGATAGTAAAGCAAGTGACATCCTTGAATAAAAGACATCCAAAAGATTTACACAGATGATCAACGAGAAGCAGCACATTTCTAAACACGTACTTAAAACCAGCACTCAGTCTCCCCCATGGAGTTCAATAAGCACAGCAATTTCTCACCGCCTGTGCATTAAAAGCCAAGGCAAGGGAAAAAGTTTCCATTATATCTGCTAACAAAAATTGTTTGTGCATACCTTGGCCTTTCAGACATATGTGGTCTTACACTTTGTCACTTCAGAGCAGATGTTTAATTGGGAGGAAACGATTTTAAACATCTGTAGCCAACATCTGAGAAGCTGGAAGAAGACCACACAGAGCCTTGAGGAAATTAAAAGGGTATGCAATTATGTCACTTCCTAGACCAAGTATTTAGCAGAATTAAAAAAATAAACAAAACCAGAAATTTCAATAGAGAACCTTCAAAATCCTTCCCCTCCCTTCATTTGCCTTCCTCTGCCTTAGAAAAAAAAATTAGTACTTTAGGAGATATAAAGTCCATTAACTTAGTAACCAAGGTTTGACCAACAAGAGACACTGCATCCCCTGAAGGAAAGAAAAAAAAAAAACCAGGGAATAAAAACCAATTCTGTATCAAGCCTTTAATCCCTTAGGGAGAGAAAGCAAAACAGAGTAAATATTTAGAAGATGAAACACTACTCAGTCCTAGTGGGTCTCAGGTGTATTGCAGTACCTCAGGTTTAGCCAATACACCTGCAGCACATACAACAGCAAAAGTCTTCCACTGAGAAGAGCCAGGGGACCGTCTCTCCAGAATCCAAGTCTCTAACTTGCAACAGCACTGCTGGTAGTGCCCCCCCAGACCCGAGCAACTGAGCTGCCTCCTCATTTCTAGTTACATCTTTCAGAAGCCACGTTCTTTACTTCAGAGAAGATGCTAGATAAGAGTATTCAGCTAAGCTTTTTCTACTTGAGTAGCTGCTGCACTGAGAGAAAGAAAACAAGGTGGCGAAACAGATCGGTTCCCACGAATGTGAGGGGAGATGGCCATGAGATTCAGTATCAGCAATCATTTGGTGAGACTTGCATTTTTCAAAACTGCTTTGCTTAAACAGAGAACCATCTAAGGAAATCAGAGTTATTAAATTTCTAAAAATCTAATTTAAAACTGCAAACCTTAACAAAATTAAGAGCATGTTTAAATAAAAAAACAAATGCAGCTTGGTTTTGCTACCCTCCTTTTTATAAATTATTTCTTAGTGTGCTATACACAGGTGGCATTCTATTTCTCAACTTGAATGTCCAAGTCAGGACTTCTTGCATCATCAAATATGTAAAAATAAATGTTACTTTAGGAAGTAGCTAGGAAGATTACTGTTTTAAAACTTCAGATTTAATTAGGATCAAGACAACAAAATGCTAATGGTTCAGCTCATGCAAGGTTTGTACAAGAGGAAAATGACACTGTTTCACAAAAATTATAAGTGACCAATATCCACAAAATTGATCTCTAAATGTGTTCCTCAAGGGGATGCCAAACCTTTTGATCTACAACTCTCTGAGAGCAGAGAACCGCTCTGTAAAATACACTGTTAAGTAGCACTAGCAAAACTATCGGTACTTATCGGAATATCAAAAGAACTTGTCAGAATTTGCAATGTACGTAACTGCTGGAGTGGCTCCATGGTGGAAGTGAGAGACCAGAGGCCAGTATGGTGTGTTCTGCCATCATACATTCATTTATATAGCTGACATACTTTGGCTCGATAGTAAAAATCTTCCTTGATCTAAATTACAGAGTACAGCTTAAAAACAACAACAACAACGGTAGGTCAAGAGAGGAAGATGCTGTTTCACAACACGCGCTGGGGAGGATAAGACTCCAAGCTGTTTGCAAGTCCTCTGGTCTTAAGCCTTCTATGGAAGGCATCTGTTCCTCCGAGCAGCAGGGAGGTTACGCCTGATGCCAACAGCTTTATGAGAGGTCTCTGGACCCTGAGATCCTCCAGAAACTTCTCTGTGCAAATCAATGTGTACAGATTGCCAAACTCACACATCCTGAGCATCAAAAACTCGTAGCATTTAAAAGTACTGTGGTGTCTTTATTGCCTAAGTACTGTAACTGGAACATGGTCTTCCCCTCCAGGGAATAAACCCAAACAGAAGTAGCAAAATTTCCAAGAAAAAAAACATTGTTAAAAGCTCTGTGGAAAACTTCCATTTTTGTCTTGCCTGAAAACGATGCGTTACCTTGATTTGTAGCACATACAGATCTTTTTTAAAAGCAAAAAAAACCCCAAAACTCCACAAAACTTAAATAAATTAATTTCTATTAATGAGCAGCCAAAGACACAGAAACAAGCATGCTCGCTCATCTTTGATGAGTTACGATGGCCCACTCAAAGCTGACTCAGGAACTAATGTAGTTGTTTCAAGAAACAAAATAGCAAAAGATTCAATCTTTGGCAGCTTTTAAACCATCTGTTCCACACTATTTTAATCACTTCTGCTCAGTACAGAGATTATGGGTTTCAGTTCATTTGTGGCAGAAAACCAGAGAACGCTGCATTTTTGGAGCGCGAGGAGGGAAATCCACAATCCTCACAACTACTCTGAAACTGGGGTGCTTGAAGAAAGCACAAGGCTTATTGCTTGCCGCTTGAGCGTGATAAAACAACCCTCCCCCTCCCATGAGGGATTCCTCCTGTGCCTTGAAGCAAACACAAATTGGAATGTGCCACACTGACCTGAAAAAGGGGGATGTGGGGAAGGAGCTCCTATTAGCCACTTGATTATGGCAAAACAATTAGCATCATTCTTTCCAACGGAAGAAACGCAAAGTTCCCATTGCTATTTGTTGTGGGAAATTGCTTATTAGTGTGAAGAACGTGTTTCCTCAGCTGAGATGTTACGGACTTCCCATGACTTTCTTGTAGTACTAAAAGATCAGCAGGGCAGAAGCAGCAGGTAGGTTTGAAGTGATGAGCATATCTTCTCTATAACACAGTGATTTCTCCTCCTTTCTCTCCATCCCCCAAAAAAGGGGAAAGAGCTATCCGAGATGACACGCAAACAGAAAAGGGTAGTCCCGCAGCTAACTCAAATAGATCTTCAACTAAAAGTGTCCTCCGTGCCAGTGACTGGTGGATCCATAAAAGTGCTATTGTTTACCTGCCTGAGCTAGATGAATGACTGATTCTCTATATGATTTTCATCTTCCCCCAGGAACTGTACTCTTACGGTTTCCGCTTCCCACTGTGTCTTCTTAGCACTTCGACAGGGATCTGACACAGCTCTTTGTGCCGCTCTAAGCTGAAATGGCATGCCAGGTCTTTCCAAGGGCACTGATGGGAAATGTCCTCCCTCAACATCAAAAGCTGGTGAATTCTTCTTGAAAACACTGAAAGACTTTTCAGGACCTCAAATAATTTAGCCTGTGATCTCAGACGCACGTAGGCAAACAGATTTAGTGAGAGAGAACTTGATCTCTATCTAACCATGTCAGCTTGCCCAAGCTGAATGCCCCACTGAAAAAAAGAGAGGTTTTTCTGCTGTAAAAATTAATTCTCTGTATTCCCATGATCAATAACTCCCATATGTTATCATTTAATACTGATATCAAAGGAGCAACTCAACTACATGAAGATCAGCACAGCTTTGGCTAAACAGGATTGGTACGCTTGTTTGCTTGCCCTTGGATGACTAACAGTGTTGGTTGGAAAACAAATAAATAAGATGCATTATAAAATTTTTCATTTTTGTTAACATTTTTCAACCAGTCCATACTTAGTGCCTTTTACAGTCATCAAAACTAGTGGGAAATAGAATGTATTCATAAAAATACTTGATTTTTGCATATAGACAAAGCATGCACAAACATAAAAACCTAAATTTAATCAACAGTTAATCTAGACTATAAAAGACATCCAAAGAATATTAGTAGTATGTGTAAATATCTATTTTATATGATTAAAATACTGAAACTATTAAGCTACAACATTTATTATGGTGCAGAATAAACCCATATACTTGTAGCTAAGAACATAATAACTCTTAACTATGTAAATTGAGGAGATAGACGAGATCCCTTGGTTTACATAGATTTGTGCAGCCACTTTCCATTGCTGAAGGATCCACTAAGTGGATTAATCATCTCTGATCTCAGCATACTCAGATTAAGCTAAAGATTTCCATGGGAAAATGGAAACACAGTAAGGTACTTTCCTTCCTCTTTTTTGCCTTATTGGCCCAATTTGGAGGCTTTAGCATTCTGTCTGGCACATCCAGCTACTCAAAACCTCTGAAAATCAGGACTTGAGTGAATATTATATATCCATAGAGGGTGCCGGTCTGAACCAGAACAGGATTGTAGTGATCTATTTTTAGGACAGAAATGTCACAGTCGATAGCGAGGCAAATATCCTGCTTCACTCTGCCCTGGAGGTAACAGCTTTAAAGGTCAGAAAGCAACGCTTTCTGGAGATACTCCACTTTAGCTTCTCTAATAAGAATGTGCGATTAGTCTTTTGAATGAGAAAGTTATTTACCGATAGTGGGAGTACTTCAAACTGCACAGACCTTCCCTATATGTTCACTTTGGATGGTTGTTTGCCACAAGCACTTCAGCGATTTGCACTGTTTCTTTGAGTCCATGAGATGCCCCATGCTCTTGCTCTCTGCAATGTGAGTATGAAAGATTGTAGCACTTGTTCTTAACTGTCCCTTAACAGCAATCCCAGAAAAAGAAAGACGATAAAAGGAAAAGAATGAAGAGCAGGAAATGGATTTGCTCCTCAAAGAACTCTCTCCAGTGGTTGGCAAATGACTGTGTTCTCTCTTCAATTGATTGTTTTTATACAATCTCAAATATTTGAGATGCTCCCAAACAAAGATTTCAAAGTCCTCAAGCAAACAAGAGATTGCATGATGGCTCTAAAAGCCACTCGCTATCCCTCTGAAGCATCTAGGGTAACTAAGAATGGAAATCCAGATAGCTGCCTGTGAGGAAAACAGAGACAAGTCTTGAGTGAAGCCTCAGTTGTAACTCTAGACCTCCAGTAGCATGCTCTAATCATAACTAAATCTGCCCACTTAGTTGATTTTATTACAGGTTCTCCTGTAACCTGTTATCCACTTAGACAACTTCTACACATAAAATGACTGTGCCCTACTTTGATCTTTCTGTTATCACGATGTTTCAGATATAGCATGAGACTGTAATCCTGTTTAATATGCAAAATATGGAGATATGCCTGGGAAAAAAATAAAATTAGTAATGGAATATCCTGGTTTAAATTAATTAAATCATCATCTTAGGGAGACATAGTCAAGGAATACCCTATAAAAAAGGTAAAAAATCCACCATTAAGGCCTGTGTTTTACTTCGACGTTGCTGGCTGAGATGCTGTCCAGCAAAAAAGACAATTTATAGTATATTCATGAGAAAGCTGCAGGATGGGTGGCTTCCATCCTCTAACTCCATGCACACAACTTCAGCAGTTGCAGTAGCTGCTCTGACTCTCTACAGGTTATACTCGACCTGTGGAAGGATGATGAGCTGCTACGGGAGAGAGGAGGATACCGTGGGAGATACCCAACAGAGGAAAGCTGATGCTTTGTCACTGACAGTAGCCCAGCTCTCTCATTAGAGAACAGTCTCTCATTCACTGTTCAAACAACTGCTCCTTCTCTCCTCACTTTACCTCACCTAGCAAAGGGAACCAAGTCAAACTGAAGGTCTAACTTGACTTACAAGCCACCTGTTAGACCATGCCACTCTAGACTGTGAATACAGCTGCTAACTGGCCTGAAATAAATTACATGATATAGACAAATACTCAAGGTTACCCATTCTCTGTCAAGGCAGCCTGCACAGGTAACAGAGCACTTTTCCAAAAGAAACAGCTTGCAGACACTATTGGTGAAACTGATGCAGAAGTCATCAGGAGGGAAAGCTTTTGGGTTTTGTTTTTTGTTTGGTTTTTTTTTTAACCACAAAGATATGAATATATAAATGAATACATGTGATTTTCTGATATCAAAAGGAAGATGATTAAATTTAAGCTTTAGACTCATGCAATTACCAGGAAATAGTGATTAGTAGATAGTGTACACATGAACAAAATGTTGAGTACCTTTTAAAACACAAGTCCAGATTTACTTAGCACTCTTACCCACTTTTCTTTTTTGAACTTACTGCTGTTGATAACTTTATTAACTTCCTTTGCAGCCCCTAAGTCCCCATGGCGTGAGTTTTACCAAGTGGAAGAAATCTGATCTTTTGCAGTGTACCTCCCTGATTAATCCCTTGCTAGTACATCAGGGCAACTTTACTGCGTTATTTAGGCAGGGAGCATAGTTAAAAGCTCACAACCAGTCCCAGCTCATTTACGAAACACAGCTGTAATTCCCATGTGTTTGTTTCTGTGTAAGAAGTATCATGTTGTCCTTCCTACTCCTACAGGGGCAATTCTTATTAGGTCCTTAATGATTCAATGCCAACAAATGATGGGTCATTTTTTTTTTATGACATCGTAATTAAAACAACACATGAAACCAAAGGAATCAAAGCTTCTTCTATATGATGGACATTCTTCATTTAATACTTCTGTCTAGATGCTTTCTTCATTTCTAGTTTTGTTATGAAAATAAGTTAGTAATTTGGCTTTCAGAGACTGGACAAAGGGATTAATTTCCTAAGAGTAGCATCAGGGAAAATGAAGCTGCAAAGACTACTGTGTTGGGCACAGTCCTGCCATACTGCATAGCACACTGCACGGAGGAAAGGGGCCTGAAAAATAACAGAGATCCAACTGTCATGTTTGAGGTATTATTAGCAAACACTCTAAGAAACTTCAACATATTGACACGTGCCTTCACCATTGTGATTCACATAAAACACCAGCAGGCAGACCTCAGACGAACTGACTGGAGGAAAGGGGGAGTTTAAACTCCTTCCCATCCACAAAATCATGCTTTGGACCAGCAATGCTGTCCTATTACTTCGTTGGCTCAAAAATACTGATTCAGCAAAGAATTTAAGCATGTGCCTAAATTTAAGCAGTTTAATTAACTTTGACGTCAGTGAGCCTACTTGTGTGCTTATAATTAGATATGTGCTTGCTGAAGCAGAGCCCATCTGAATAGAATCTTGTTGATTTTAATTTGGCCCTTTGTCTTTGCCCCTCATTTATTCTTTGCAGTGACTGAAGGATTAGTGCCAAGGTTCTGACTCAGGAATGCACTTAAACAACTCATCTGCACTCACAACATGCAGAAAGAGGCTAAGCATGTCTCAAAAAATAAGCATAGACCTAAGTGCTTTCCTGAATAACAACAATTTCATGATTGAAGAATGATGAGAGTGGAGAGTTATTTCACTCATACAGAAAGAAAGACTGGACCAAGACTGGACTGACTAATATACAGTAAGTCAGATTTTTTTTTTTTTAAATAGAAAAATCTTTTCCATTTATGTAAATAAAGAATAAAAAGTTGTGTTCCACATACTATAAATGAAAATTTATGAGTAAACAGCTACTTCATAGAGAAATTAATTTTATACAGGAATCCTTTTTCACTGTTAGTTCTTGCAGTGTGGTGGAGCCTGCTGTAAAACCCTTATTTGTTCATTTGAATGATGGATTTTAGGTCCCAATATCCATGATATTTTAAAGCCACGTAAAAACAAACACAAAATAATTAAACATAAAAAGAAAACTGTACAAAGAATGCCGAGAACATGAACACCACTCATCCCGACAACAGAAGTAACAGTTCAAGTCCCAGAGGTCAAAAGACAGCTAGGTGCCTCCATAGCACACATACAGCAGAGCAAAGCAGCAAGATCAAAGCCCCATCTCCTGCCAGGCTGCTCTTCTAAACACCTCTAGAATAAAATCTGATGGCTTTTAACATGCTCATGCAATTGTATTCGGCGCACAGATAGCATCTTGAACAAGCCTTTTAACTCAGATACTTCAGTCCATTCTTCTGTGTTTATGGCCTTTTAAAACCTGGAATATATGACAGCCATTATTAACTGCAGGCTACAATTAAAGGTGGCTTTGGAAGGATACAGAAGTGGAGGGAGAAGAGGAAAACAGTAAGAACACCAAGAAGTGAGTTCACTATGGAAAACGTTATAGAAAGAGTTACTCAAAATAAACAAGGAACTTCAAGTACTTCCTCTGAAGTCTCTCTGCTGTCTATCACAATCTTCATCTACAAAGCTCACAGTAGGGTTCCCCGATCCTCTGGACAAAGATGCTGCAACCCGTGGTGGGACCACTGCGCTGTGCCGGAATGCAACACTAACAGAACAACTGTCGGGTGCCTGAGCTGTGCCGAGCAACCGGTACAGCAAGGGATTTGTAATGCAGTTTGCATTAATTGTACTGGTAAATACACAGCTAAAATAGCAATGGGTCTTTGAAAAATATTAATCAGAAATCCCACTGATTTCATGATTTTTCAGAAACCTCACTTACAACTGTGCGCATGTAGCAAGATGGCTAGCCCTTCGTTTACTCAAAAACTCTTGGCACATACCTAGTGTTCTGCTTGCAAAAGAACATTGGAAAAAAGTTTTAAAAAGTTCCAGCCTCAAATTACACTGATACATATATATAAAAAAAATACACTGATATACAGAAATCCACTATCCATCTACTTCATGAGTGCATTTGGAAACACAAGAACAGAAGAAGATACCAGTTGGATTATTAAAGCGATATGCTTTAAGTAACAGAATACAATTCTTTTACAGTCATTTAGTTTTTTAAGATAGGTTGACATATTGGGGTTGAAGGAGATGTTAAAAAAAAATCATTCAGCTAGCAATTTTAAGTATGAGGGTATAATTTGCTTATACACTTACACATGTCATAATTGAGACCACATCATTACCTGCAGATCTCATAAAACTTCATTATCCCATTCCCAATACTTTGGATTTTGCATTATCGTATGATTGGATTTCCCTGGACACATCTAGATTTTCCATTCTAAAACTTCTATTTTTAGCCTAAGATTGAGGCTCTCCTGCACTAACTTGTCTAGAATTCGCCAGCTTTGCAGGCAGAGCAGGCATACGCGGTTGTTTTCCTCTGCTCCCATATTGTGACCTCTCCCTTCTTTGCGCCGTATCTTTTTGCTGCATCAGTAAAAGGAATAGACCTATTTCAACTCTGTCATCTCTACTCTTCTACTGCTTTAAAAACTTACAAACAGCTGCCAAAAGAATAGATCCTGTTTAATGTGCAGGACAGGTGGCATTTGGTCTGTGCACACCGAAAACACCGCATCTACAATTTTTCACCATTCCATGCAGCCAGCAATCAAGGCTTTCTCTCTGGAGAAGGGGAGACTTAGAGCTTAGAAAAAAACATCACTAACAAATAATGCTTCTAGACATGGAACCTTAAAAAGTAATTCCAACATTGCTATAGTAGATAGCTATTTCTGCATGTGTGAGCTTTCTCAAGCAAAGTTTTATATTTTCAATCTCTCTCTGACCTTTATAGTTTTACTGACCTCATGATAAGTAAAGAGTTTTGGACCGAGAGATGAAAGGCAGATAAAAAACATCACCTATGCAAATAAATACAACAATAGAACAATGATCCTTTACAGATTTTTTTTTTTTTTTTTTTTAAACCTTTGTAAACTAACTGGCACCTGCAGAATAAATAGTTTCCTTTCATGGGGCAATGTATATAATTAATATCTGACTATCCCAAGTTTCCAGTATGCTTTCAAACCACAGTCCAAATATATTTACTTCACAATAGATGCACACACAGGCTCACATTCCCTCCAGATTTTTAGTTTAGTTTTATTTTCTTCTCTACAAAATTCCTCTCCAGAATGATTTGTATCATGCAGAGACTGTCAGCCATGTATCAGTGTTAGCCTTTTGAGTATTATCCTTAGAGGTCATTACCATCTTTCTATAGAGTTTAAGACTATGTGATTGACAAGTTTAAAATTTAATTACATGTCGGGCAAATGATTCTCTCAATTTGAAAACATAACCCTCTCCAGTGTTGAAGACTCTGGCTCTTCCACTCTCTCTGAGCAAAAGCATACATTTGTCACTGGTGCACAAAGATGTGAATTCTACCAGATCATGAAAATATGAGGAACACTGAACATGCTTTCAACTGCAGAAGTCTGGCAGCCGGTAGTGCCGACTGAACTCAAGGGGACTGTGCCAAGTCAGACATGGCAGTCAGGATTTCCCCTCTGCTTTTCTAACATAACCTTCAATGTTTGCTCCACCACACATTACAATAAAAGACAAAAAAACAGCTGAAATGCCTCTGCAATACATAGTTGTTCTAGAGGTATGCTGAAAACCACTCTGCTGTCCTTCCTAAGGACTTGAGGGTTGCTTGAAGCCCAGCTCTCACTGAGCCTCCAGCAGTGGTTTGATGATCCACCAGCTTTGTGTTACAGGCTTAAGGACTTTGCTCTCAGACGTTATACTTGTTTCAAACCATAGCTTTCTGTCCCTTTAGAGGCACTGAATGATTTTGTGTGTGGGTCGATCCCGCTTACACAAAACAAACAAGCAACACAACACTTCTTTCCATCGCTCTATCAAGACTCTCCAAAAGGCAGATCGGTCCCCAGATCCCATGCCAAGTACACACAATTGTTTTGACATAACGGGGAGCAGCACAGAGGCAGGAACCCCTTGAGTGGCAGCTATCATATTGTACTGCCACTGCCTTGCTGAGGAGCTTCACCTTCTACCTCTATCGCTGGGAGCTGGGAGCAATATCTGGCTGCAAAGAATCAAATCCATAACTTGTTCTGTCCACTACAATTATTAACCCCAGCACACTTTAAATGCAGGCATTTCTTGAAATAAGAAATATATTGAAGGGAGTTGCATTTAACCATTAGTTTGATCACATTATCTTATAGAAGCTAAGGTTCTGTATGAAATTCTACCACTAAGTTTTGCGGAGAGTAACTCTGAAGTTGAGCAGATCCTTAGTTCACACAAAACACAGAGAAACACTGGTTCTTTGTAACAGTGCACAGAAGAAATACATATTCACAACAACACCACATAGGTACAATGGATGTACCTACTATACAGACAGATAAAAGACTCAAACAGATTTGCTTAGGGCTGCACAATAAATATCCAGGCACCATATGCCTGATAATTTCTTCCTTCCAGCACTTTAGGAAATCCTATCTATGAGCCCCAGCTCCAACAACTACATCTATGGAGACATCTTACAGGACCAGAGACACATTCACCACCATGGACTTGTTTCTTGGATTTCACATCCAGACTTTCCTAAAAGCCTGGTTTAAGTCACGGAAGTAAGAGTCAAAACCAACTTAAGTTTCTAGTTTCAGATTCACACCTTTTGGGTTTTATTATTGTTAAGCTACTAAACTTCATGACTTTTTTTTTTTTTTTTCCTGAGTGAAATATTATTTCTTCCATTCATTCCTCAAGTCAGGCGTTATTGATAACGGCTACAGAGCATGATTTAGCATATACAGATGCATCAGGAAAAAATAAGGACAGTATGGATTTATTCGGATATTCATAAAAGTTCACAATGAGACACAAATATCCTTACAGTTTTAATCAGACTATCAAAAAATAAAAGGGGACTATTTACCTCAGCATCTGGAAAACCTGCAGAGGAAAGCCAATTTGATGGTTTTCCTTACATGTGTTATTGAAACTGAAGTTGAGACAAAAAGAATCCATAAACAATCCATAATCCTTATCAAACATGAACATATTAATCTCTACTGAACTTCTCAGAAAAATAGCACACATTTTAAGAATAATACTGCATTTGTTTTGAGAATATATTACTTAATAGCTCTCTTCAAATCTATTTTCTGTTATTCTGTGGTCTTTCTCCTCAAATTCCCTCTCACAAAGAGGCACAAAGACTAACACAAATTAGAACAATCTACGATGATGAATCCTTATGATTCTTTGATTATTCTTTAACCGACATTTAAATGAACGTATTTTATCATGTAGCACTTACGTAAATACCTTGCTGTTGGCATACTTTAACAGGTGTACTTGAGCATGAGCATTGAAAAAGATGAAACACTAAAACACTTATTAAATAAGACTTCTCAGTATGGAAATCTCTCTTTTTAAAGAGAAATACTACATACAACATCTTGTTCACTAAGCAGTGTGTTTCATAGAGTGTTGTCTCCAGAGTATTCAGAGTAAGAACTTTTCTTAACAGGCTGACTACATGCTGCAGATAAACCTGCAGGAATTAGGAACGGATCTGAAATTTTAACCAGTGGAATCTCAATCGTATTTAGGAAGTGAACTTGCTGTCCTGGAGCCTGATGATCTGATCTGTTCGCACAGTTCATGCTTTCAGTCCTTCAGCCCTCCAGCAGCAAAAAAAGCTACCAATCCCCATGGAAGTTGCTATGTTATTGGTCTCATAGCTGGACTCCTCGTGAACTTCTTTGAATGCCTCCAAGACACACAGGCTGATAAAAGAGCACTGGCAGTGAGGTACATTTGGATGCACTGCAGCTCAAAAGGAAACACGTTCAGGACTGCATGCTGTAAGCTGAGAAAAGGTAACTTGTAAAGGGCAAATGCCATTCTGAAGAGTTTGCTTTCTTCTCTCCCATGAATATATGTATGTTTTCACAGCTGCTTCCCTTCTTACTTTCCATTTCTGACTTACCTTGTATTCAGAGGGACAGATATACTCAAAACAAGAACAGAAAATAAAACATCAAAATTCACACTAAGACCAAGCTCTAGTCTGTCTCTATCACCAAATTTTCAGTTGCTCTCAGCACATACGAGATCCCCGAAGCAGAAGACAGAAAACAGTGATAGAAATCAACAGAAATCTTCTCTGGAGAACGCCAGTTTCAGTCCAAATGAAAGTGTGTTGTGTACACTAGATAAAGATACCGCCCGGGAATTGCATGATGAGCTAATTCACTACACACTTCAAATCCACAGCAAAGTGAGCATTCAGGTAAGTACCAGCCTCATGAAAATCCAAGGCACAGACAAAGAAAACAGCAGAGCTTCCTTGTTGCTATAGCTGAGTCTCTGCATTTTTCGTAAGCGCTACAGTAAAGACATTAGTGCAAAAATGTTCCAACTTGGCAACAGAGTTTTACTGCTACATCTTCCAAAGTCAGAATCAGTACCATGGTAACAAGGACCTGTCAAATGTCAAAATGAACAGGCCAGATAAACCACCTGATATTTTGGCTAGACAGAACAAAGAAGCAGCAGCTCAGCCACGCAACCTCCTTTATAAACATCAGCGTTCAAGTGCACACCAGAGCAGTGAATGTCAAAAAAGAAGTAAGTTTCCATTCCAGCAAAATAATACCTATCTACACAGATATGTCATGAGGCCCTAAAACTCACATTGAGGACGAAGAGGAATTGCCAGCCCGAGGACAACAGAAGTCCGACACAAGTGTGATCATGTTTCTTCTAAGAGTAGAAGGCAGACCAAATGCATCAGTAGTGGACATCTGAGAGGAAGGGAACAGGAACAGCTCGAACAAGTAAGGTCCACTGGGGAAGTGCATCTGTCATTCTGCAGTCTCTTCAGATGTTCCATCTTGAGATGTTTGAGCGCTGACTCTTGACAAGTCTGCTGCATGCCGAGCCAACTTGACAGAGGCTCAAGATACAGGATATAATTTTCCAAACTGCATATCTTTTAGAATTTTATTCTGAGTTCACTTACGGGCAAGACAAACGGGCAAAGTCCACTGTGCCTTCCTTGTGATCAATGTAAATGCGGCTGTCACAGACTGCAGACGTGAATTAATGATGCTTGCCACCAAGCAACAGTACTGACAGAAACTAACAAAACTAACCCCATAATCTGAATTAAGAATGCATTACTCACTTATTTGTAGTATCCATATTATAAAATCTTTAGGAAAGAGAACATTAGTTGCAACGAAAGTATATCTTGCCAATATACATTCCAGAACAGAATTATTTTATCTGTATAACAACAAAGCCTAAATGTCCCAGCTGAAACCATGGCTCCACTGCACTGGATACATAGCTACAGGGGAAGAGGTAGTTTCTGTCCTGCATAATATTGAATTTAATTAAACCAGACAAATATAAGTGAGATGGAAGGTGTATTATTATCCTTGCTTCAAAGATATAAAACTACAAAACAGAGAGCAAAGCGGCCAAGGGCACACAGTGAGAATCTGTGCTAAGAGCAGGGAAGTGAACCTAGAGATCACCTGAAATGTAGTCAGCCTTCTGCATCAAAAGCTGTTTCAGAAGGTAACAGCTAAAAGAAAATGATGCCTTTATTTTAATGAAGAGTGTCAAGTGGAGAGTTTTAGGACACTAACTCTAAGTACCAATGGATCAGATAGCTGCACAGAAATGTAGCAAGAATTTAGGACTACATAGATAAAAGGTTCTTAGCCAGCTTCCAACTACATCAAGAACCACATTATACAGTCAGTTTCATACGTTTATTGAGTTTTATCTTTAAAAAGACAGTTTGATTTTCCATTTTCCTTTCATCTTCTCCCTCCCTCTCTGCTGTCATTCTAACTGAAAACCTTCTCCAAATGCAACTGCCCCAATAGGTCAGAATTTCCCCCTTATTTCAATGACTTATTCAATTTACACCTATGTTTTTGTGCCAATACTGTTCTGTAGCTTCATAGCTGTTCTTCTTCTAAGTCATTTATTTGTTAGTATTTACATACATTTCATAATTCTGCTCCACTTTCATTTCATGAACAACCCATGCCAAGGTCTTCTACTCTGCTCTCATAAAGCTGTCTTACTCGTTCTTCTTATCAGCTACTTTCCTAAGTACAGGTATAGCATTTGTATTTCTTCTCCAGTCAGACGAGACCATTTTGACTTGACTGATTTGCTGAAAGCTCACGAGGCATGAGACTGACAATTCATATGCTATTTCTTTCCAAACACAGGCATGTCAACCATTTGGTCCCTTCAAGCTGGAGGGATGCCATCAGCCTTGGCTGTAGTTATTTCCATTCTATACTTGTAATCCCTTTAGCTGCCTTGCTTTGCCTTGTCTCCACAGATAATGTGAGCATTATTACTGGAAACTGAGGCAAAGCATTCATCTAGTCTTACAGTCCTCCGAAATCTAGAGGTTATCCTCACTTTCTACTTTTCCTCGTTCATATTGCGGCCTCATTTCTTCTCTCCTTTTCTCTCATTTCTGTAAGTTTGATTTGATAATAAACCAAAATACACTTTGCTCAATCTATACTATTGCTTTTGAAACATGTTAGATGATATACTCTCATCAGGACGTACCTTAGATCTCAGTATCTTGTCCAGTGGTATTTTACCACCACCATTTGCCAGTACTCTCACTGGAAATACCTTTGTTAACCTGGGATCCAATTTATTCACAGGTTTGGTATCAGATTCACTAAGAATAGCACTATTATTTTACAGTTACATTGCAATGATGAAAGCTAAACAAGTAAACAAAACATAATGTAAAATCCTCAAATATCATAAAGATTTACTTTATGCTTCATATAAAATTATTAAGTAATACTACTCTTGAAAAGTAAAATCAAAAGCACACTGGGCTGAGCCTAAGAGACTGAAAACAAAGCAGTATCAAAAAAGGCTTGCTATCTCTGCTGTCTAACATCTAACACTTAGCTGCCCATCCAAGCTATCACAGCATTTGTTTGGTGTAGCTTCTCAGTGATTGCTGAAGTACCTTTTCTGCACAGTTCTGCCCTCAGGCTCCTTCCTCCCTCTCTCTCTTTACAGAGATAGTGAACGCTGTTCTTTTCTGACAAAGCTCCCTGTATGATCTCATTCTGACGTCCCCTTGTCTGGCCTCAGCTTGGCCTCCTGACAAAAGCAAAACTAGCTGCAAGAGCAACACAGTTCAGTAGCTCAGTAAAGTGTTTTTTAAAAAAAACTATTTCAGAACAGAAAATTATTCCTTTTTTTTTTTTTAACAAACACTGATCAGTGAACTCTTGTTTTACTTGAATAGCAGACCTTAAAATAAAGCTACCAAATCACTTACAATCTTTTATAGGAAGGACAAAAGCAGCAGATATCGTGCTCAGAAAAGGTCCAAGCAAGCACTATTCCGAAACGTCTCCTTCAGGCTTAAGGAATAAAAACCAGAATACACAAACACCCATGTACTCACGTACTAAGAGCGACTGAGGCTGCTGCAGTTTGAAAGCAAACGTGCAGGCAGCTAACCTGCTGGGCCATTCCCTATAGGTGTCACAACAAGGCAAAGGAATTTGCCGTGGAAGGTTTGGGGAGCAGCTGTCACCGAAAGACACATATATTTTTAAAGGCTTTGTCATTTGTCTTCGGGGTGGGAAACACTGTACTTGACCTCCTGCTGAGGCAGCAGCCCAGATGCAGCAGCATGGGCTAAAAGAATAAAAGCAGGCACAGCTATTATTTCAGGTATAAACACCAGAAAGCAGAGACAAAAGGCACAGTCATTAAATCATCTTTACTGTTTAAAAGCACACATGACAACTTTTTAATACTTTTCATGCCACACAGGTCTCCCCTCAAGGCATTCTCCAAAACGATTTGTATTAGCTAATTGCTAACTATCTCAATAGCCAAGTAAAAGAATCACCACATCAAACACTGTCTCGGCAGCACCAAAAGGTACTGGATGGGAAATGCTGAGGAGCTGACAGATCTTAATCTGTGTGCCTTCCCCCGCCTGGCTGAGGCTGTCTCACCTGGCTCCAGCCTCTCCATCTCTCCCTGCTTCTCCCCATGCCTGCCTCTACTCTGATCTGCCACCTGAAGCTCCTGTAATCGCTCCTCAACCTCTTCAGCTTAGCAGGGAGCTACCACCAAAATGGCTTAAACCAACTGGGATGAAACAGCGTGGGGCCAATTGCATGAGCCAGGGGTGTGGGTTTCCCACAGAGCTGAGCCAGTCTGGCAGCTCTAACAACCGAGAGCCTCGGGCACTGCCATGGGTACCCTTGCTCTCCTGGGGCCCTTTAGAGAGCCAGCGCAGGGAGCCAAACAGAAAACAAGCCGTACCAGCAAGAGCTCTTCTGCCAGTACAGGTCCCTGAGCAAGCTCAGGCTGGCAATCTCCAGAGGACGGGAGCAATACTACCAATTGCACTGCTTCAGCTGCCTCTGCAAACCAGCATACCTGAGGGACATCAGGCTGGGGTGGTCCGCCTGCTCCACATAGCAGAGCTGCAAAACCTGCCAGCCACCACCGCCAGGCCACTCCAGGTGTCCCTGCCTGCAGGACATCGGTCAACAAGCCTTGTCCTAAGCTGTAAAGAGGTACTAATAGCCGATGGGCCTTTAAAGGATTTGGTGCAAATATTTTCCCCAGTGTTCACCTACTCAAATGTGGTTTAATTAGAAAAGGTTTTTTTCTCCTTACATTTCAGAATGCCAGACACTAAACAATATGGATTAAAAATGTTTCCAGAGCAATCCCTTTGGCAGCATTAAATTCATACTTGGAGGAATGAATTCAAACCATTGTAAATTCCTCTTAAGCCTGGAGGAAGGGAAAAACAAATGCTTATTCATTAAAAATAATGCCATTTGATATCTACATCAGAGGATTTCTGTAGGAAAGTGACTGGAAGAAGTGCTGAAGGTGTCTTTCAATAGACGTAACAGAAAAAAGTACGAGTTACTCAAAACAACATGCAAGCATCCTTGACAACAACTTAAGCAAATAATCAAAGGCAGCTTTCAATGATGCACACTGTTTACAAAAAAAAAAGCAAAGGACAATCTCAACATTTTTACAAAAATTTAATATGAGGGAGCAGAGTCATTGTTGCTTTAGAGATCAGAAAGCATTAATGCACTCAGATATGGAAATTAACCCTTTCAAAAAAGTCAGAATGGTCTGAAATGACTTCACGTTTGTAATCCCAGCCTGTCAGTCTTTCGAGTTACCCATTCAATGACGTACCTCTCAGATCGTATGTGAATGTGGCATCCTTAGAGTAGGGGCTATATGTGATATTTCACAAAATATGTTAAGGTATGCCCCAAAATATAAGTATTTAATATGGATAGTAAGAGCACTAAAAAACACAATGTGGATGGGCACAATGAAATCTCTGGAGTAACTGGTAAAACAACAGTATACATGGTAAAACTAAAGTAGTTGTGAAACCAAATATTTAGGAAGATTGGAAATAAATTAGTTGTATATGCAACTGGGAAACAGGACTGAGAAGGTTTTTAGAATACACTGAGAGAAGATTATCTTATAGCCAGCTTTCCCAGTATTGTATCAATTAACGATGGAAAGACTGAAATCTGTACAGATTGCTAGGGTAATGAGTTGGGGGAAAAAAAGCATATATTCCCAAAACAGTAATTACTGGTAGAAATCAAACACTGACACCATACTTTTCTGGGATGTGACAACTGACTAGCAGTTTTCAAAACTATCCTCTAATCTAAGCCCTAAAAGGAAAAGGACTACAACATTAAAAGATCCAAAGACTCACACAACCTCACCTTCACTGACACACTGATAGACACACATCTCAGGCAGAACTGGCAAGAGAGGGGGTATGACTACTTTTAATAGGTTTATTTTCAAAGGAAATAAAGTTTTACTGTCTCAATGCACTCATAGCTGGAAATCCTCATTTGACAAGCTTTAAAAAAAAAAATAAAATCAAGAGATGTGATAGCTAACTATTGGAGAAACTTAGTAGAAATTCAGAAAAAAGGGAGATCATGCCTGGTCAACTGAATGTTTTATCTTCCACACAGTTTTCCCAGATGAAAACCAGAGAGTTTATTCAACATTTATTAAAGATCCCTTCCCATACTAAAATAAACTAGTAAGCACAGTGAATATGCCTTGACATGAAAGCCACTTTTGCATGAAGAACAACTTAGGGCACTTAGGACAAAAGGTAGCCATGAGTAAAGAAGTTTGGGGCTGATAAAAACTGAAAAGGAACATGAAAAGCAATGTTAACACCCAATCAGTTGACTACGAATTACTGTTTTGGAAGAAGGTAACCTTTTCTAAAATGGGGACTGTGTACCAGTTTAGTACTAAGCAGAAAAGTTATCCATGCTCAGTCTGGAATGGAGCAGTTATCTGCCTGTTTTCCAAGCCAGTGCACATTATGTTGACATTCATCAGCTAAGAAAGGAGAACCAGAAGTAAATGCTCCAGTTAAATCAAACATGCGAGAAGCAGAAAGAAGTGCATTTTCTACTGTTACTATACAGAGAAGCAATGGCAACACATCATGATCAAATATTGCTACTTGATCAGAGCCCTATAACAGATTATTGCCACAAAATACTGGAAAAATGGCTACTTAATATTATAGCACTGCCACTTACCCTTGGCTCAAAATTGTAAACCTAATGACTAGATGTACAAGAAACCATGGTACTTTTTTGCACAGTCATAGGCAGTCAAGGAATAAAAGTTGGGCAATATCAGGGAGTGCAGAATGAATGTGAAAGATTTAGAGGTTGACACATGACAAAAAAAAAAATCAATGGTTTACCAAGATGGAGGGGCCTTAGTATGTTCATTCCCACCATGAAATTACTAAACACCCACACTTCTGGAAGTAAGATTTCGTCCGTAAGATCAAACAGGACAATGAACAGCACTAGTTGGAGAAACTACAAATTTCCTAAGTCATGTATCCTCAGGACAACATGTCATTGAAATGGTAAAAGCAGCAGCACTATTACCACCAAATACGTGTTTGGTTTTGTTTTTTTAAAAATGCAAGAATCACAGGTAGCATTTATTCAGAACATGACCATCCAAGAATCAGTAATACCCCAAAAAAAGGCTTTTCCTACCAGCTGATTTTGGAGTGAATTTGTCCCTGTTGGCTGCACATACTGCCAGTAGCCTGTATCCAAGATCCAAGTCAAATCCTTGCTGAGCTGCCACTCGACTAACCACCTGCAAAGGAAAAGAGAAAGCTTCATTAGGGGTTACTTGAGCTCCTTGCAAAGTTACATTAACCTGCTTATCAGCACTAATGTTAGGCAACTGAATCTGCTGTGATAACCACAGTACAAACATGGTATGAGGCATTACTCTCCAGTGGTTTAGAGTGCAAGCACAGCAAACTGAAAACAGGAGTCTTTGGCTGATCTGGTTATTTGACCACTCGCCAGAAGAAAGGCCTGGTAGTTCCATGTTAAGTTGGAGACACAAAGCTTTTCCACAAGAAATAACGCAAAAGAAATGTATGTAAAGATTGTACAGAATACATTTCACTGTACTACTTCACCCTGAGGGTGGTGAGGAACTGGAACAGGTTGCCCAGAGAGAAGTTGTGGCTGCCCCCTTCCTGGAAGTGTTCAAGGCCAGGTTGGATGGGGCTTTGGGCAACCTGGTCTAGTGGAGGGTGTCCCTGCCCAGGGCAGGGGGGTTGGAACTAGGTGATCTTTAAGGTCCCTTCCAACCCAAACCATTCTATGGTTCTATACTTGAGACTTCAGAAGTCCCTATCTCTGTGTCACAAGCAGTTCCTGGACCAGTTCTCAAGAGCAGTGCCCAGGTCCTTCAGGTTAAAATGCCCTCCTCCACACTGATGGGCAGTGTTCTCCTACATTGTGATCAGTGTCACAGTTGATGCATTTCAACAATACCATATTGGGAAACACATTCACTATAGTTTTAGAATAAATAGGCCTGTGCAGAAGTATTTGCCAAAGACATTAAATAGGGAAAGAAGATTTTTTTTTTTTTTTTTTACTTATCTAGGAGGACTAGCAAAACCAGGCAAATCAAAGACTGAGGTTAAGTATGAAAACCAATCAACTGTTTCTCCAGGCCAGCAACTAAGCTATCAGCCAAGAATGTATCCTCATGAAAATGTGCATAATATAAACACAATACTGCGGTCACTCTGGCAAACTATGCTGAAGTTGTACACAGCAGACCTTTTATATTGCCTTCCAGTGGCACAGGATGACTTCAGCGTCAGAGGCATAGATAAAACAGATGATTCTTAACATTGCCATTACTGCTTTGCATTGAAACAATGGTCAAGGAACTCCAAGAAACAGAACTCCATTTCCTTGTGTTATGCAAAAGAAAGTCCCTATCCTAAATAGCTTACAATACAAGAAAACATCCTTTTTCCCCTCCTATCTCCATCTGAAAGCTTCTTTCTAAATTAATGACACTGCAATTATCTGTGTCCAGGACTGGTTCCCCCCAAAAACCACCAGTATAGAAGAGAGTGAAGAACCAACATCGATGATAACCTACAAATGGTGAATAAATGCACTATTGTGCCCTACCCACTCAACACTATTGTATGAATCTTATTATTCTGAACTTTTTTCCAATATTCACTTTTCCTAAATAACAATTAAGAACCAAATTTATTTTTTAGAAAGAATTAGCATGAATAAAAGTTCCCGGGTAGATTTTTGTTGTTTCTGTTGTTCCTATTAATTTACAAATTATAGAGTTACATGATTTTATCAGGTGGAAGTGTCCCCTCCTTAAATTGTTTTTAACCCTCCCAATGTCAAAATTAAGTAGAGAGTTTCAGGGAAATAAAATGAGAATTTGGGATAATCAGTACAATAATACACAACCCTAGAACACACCTACTGTTGTATCTCTGGTTGCTTTTTACAATTACAATTGTAAGTTTCAGATAGGAAGAAAAAATAATTTTTGAGAAAGAATGTAATTATTTTTGCAAAAATCAAAAAACATTCCCAACTCGGCAGGTCAGCCTTTAATCCTTTACACTTAAAAGTCTGATTCTTGTTAACATTCTGGCTAAGACTCTGGGTCCAAACTTGCAAAAATAAGATAAAATTAAAGAACACAACAGAAGAACAGCAGAACAACAAGATGCCTCACGTTTCATGCTAAGTTTGAAATATGAGTGAAGACTGGTGGGCTGCTGTGAGATCTGGAAGGCACATACTTGGAAACTACTTCTTCCCGTTTCCTACTTCCAGTATCACCACAGTTCAGTCACTACGAACTAGCTCCTTGGAAAAAACCCATCTTGTTAAAGGCTCCTGAGGGCAATGTCTCATTAACGTGTAAACACTACTTAAACTGCTTTAGGCATCATCTACTGTACCATTACAGAGGAACGCATTTCAGAGTGCTAATCAGGTCTGGAAAATAAAGAAGAAAGGGCTCTCCCATTTTCTGTTATGAAAAAGCATGTTATCATTGAACTATTTATTTTGAAACTGGATGGGAACGAAGGCAGATAACACCTGCTCATCAGTGAGCATGTGGTAACATAAGAAATGCATTGTCTGCCTATACACTTGGTTCATTTTAAAACATGAAGCTACAAATACTGAGACCCTGCTGGCCAGAGGCCAAATCACTACTCTCAACCGACATCTGCTAATTATGGAAAAAATTCTACAAGGTAACTCAGGAAATAGAATTGTAAAACCCTGAGCCCATGAAAGCCAATCTATGACTGCAATGTCTTCACTGAATAGATTGCAAGGTCTGGGTCAGTGTGGGCCCTACCAAGAGGCAGAGGCCTAATCTGTTGCACTCTCATTTGACATCTGTTTCCTTTTCTGAATTTCCTCTGCCAGAGAAAGCTCTGCTCTGTACCTCACCATGGCCAAAACCAGAGCTTCCAGGCGCCAGGGTGCACATCCTCAATGCTGACTGCGACCCAAAGGCCATGGCATCGCCCTGCTAAAGGCTACCTCAAAGCAGGTGAAGATTAACCTTAGCAAGCACTGCAAGCAGAAGACTAAGCACGACCATGTGGAATCTGAACTTGTGAGTCTAGAGAAGTCAGCCAAACTATGACTTACTGCTCAAGTTTTTTAATTAAAAGTGTCAGGGAAAACAGATTACGAATTCATGTTAGCAAAAATAAATAAATAAAATCTAAATTTTAAAGAAAGTGCTTCCACTGACAACCTGCAGAAACCCCCCTTCTTCCTCTCAAAAAAACGCCAAAACCCTCAGCTACTTAATAGAAAACAGGCATTTCTAATAAGATTTCCATTTTGCCAACAGTAATTTTCCACCTAAATTTTTCTTCTATGCACTCTGCTAAATGCAGAAAGAGGCTCTGTAAAACAAACTGGTTGAACCGTGTTGAGGAGGGCTTTCACTGTGCCCTTCTCCCCCAGCCCTTGGCTTTTGTACATCACCCCTCAGCAATCCCCTTAGTTAACACAAATAGGGCGGTTTACTTTTTATTTCCAGTTTCTTCATAGCCTTAGAAATTTTTGCATCAACTGCATTTAAAGAATTTCTTTCAACTGTGATAGCTAAAGACTTACTTTTATTTCAAAATGAATGCTGAATAGAACAGATCGTATATCTTCCAAAGACCCTGTTTCAGGTTGCCTACTGAAGTCAGACATTGCTCCCTTGGCACATGGAATGCTTTCCTCCAGTGAACCTGTATGCAAGGGACCTTCTGGCCTTTTAAATAAACATGGAGATTTCTCAGAAACAAGATGACAAATGCGTCATAGGAATCCGATCAAAAAAATGCAATGAATTAACTACAAGGCATTTGGTAAATTTAATATATTCAAGTCAGCAGACCCTGCTGAAATTTACCTTAGAGTGCCTCAAAGGAACTAGCCCGGGCAAACCTTCTAACTGCTAATGATTATCTCCAGTAATTCATTCAAGACAGAGACCTTGGAGACACATCAAATCTCTGGCTTTAAGATGGTAAAAAGGTGAATCTCAGAAAGTACAGGTACCCAGACAGACAACAAAACCAATTACTGAACAAATAGTAGGTAATACAGCACATCACCATGAATCCGTCAGCACAGCACAGTTTTCTTCTTTGATGGGTTAACTGGCCTTGTAAGTGTAAGGAAGACAGGGGATATAACATATCTTAACTCTAATATGCCTTTTGACATTGCCCTATATGACACTGTCATAACAGAGGAACATAGCCAAGATGACAGTATTATAAATTTTACTCAGATTATTAATTAATAGTCCCTCTGTCAAATCATAACTTGTCCTGGACACAGGTCATTTCTATGTATTCAGTCTTGACTTGGACAATAAAACAGCATAAATTGCAAAACTTCTAGATGATAACAGGCAGAAGAGTCTGCAAACACTTAAGAGGACAGGATAAGAGTTTTAAATAATCTGTATGAACTGAAAAAATGTTCCAAAAACCAAGCCAAAGACACATATGAAATACTAAGGATGGAAAAGAAAAATCAAATACCCAAACAGAAAATCAAGAACACATAGCAGAATCCATCTACTCAATGTACCAGTGACTAAGGTTAAATACTGGGAAAATGTTTTAGGTATTAAAGATCATCAAGCACTGGAACAGGCTACCTATTAATCCCTGGAGTTCAGTGGGTAGGAGGATTTATAGTAGATGAGATAGTATTTAGATGACATCCCAGCTTGGGGAAGAAGAGTAAACACCATGCTCCGTTAGGTCCATCCCAAGCTGAATCTCAGGGATTCCAGCCACCTGCTGCTGACTGGAGCCACCCAGCTCAGTCTGAACCCTGTCCCAGAAACTCTCCCAAGTCTGAAACCTCCTATGATTTTGACCTTACTCAGGTAACAGTGCTTGATCAGATGGGATTGAGTCAACACAGTTTCAATTATCCACTCAATGCTATGGCTAAATGATATGGTACCACTTGGAAACATACTCAGGCTGTCTCCAACTGCTAATTCAAGTTGAGCACATTGGCAAAAACTCAAACAACACGCAGGTGGCACCATGCATTCAATGACTTCATTCTCCAATGCTATAAGCATGTATCTTAGTTGACCTAAGCATACATGCCATAAAATTCCATTGAAAACTAGTGCATTTAAAAAAAAACCCAAAAACACCAGACATAGTTGCCAGTGATACCACCCACAATCATAAATTGAGATCATCATCCTTGATCATGGTTAAGGGAGGTGCTTGGCAAGCTCAAGGTTCCACACTTAATATTTCTCAATATTTTACAATAACAAGTGAGACAGACCTTATAAAAGCTAGCTTATTTCCTACATACACTTGTAACACCTAGCCATTATTTTAACTTAGATATGGTGCCCACTATTTCAAGCTCTGTCTTTAAAGGAACATATACTTTATTTGCAAACAACCATTACTGTAACATTAACTGCCATTAAGAAAATCTGATTCCTCCAAACCTCTAAAATCTTTAGTCTGAATAATATTGCATTCATAATTGCGACACTACATTCACTGCCTGTGACACAGCTCTGCAGAGTTCCAGATGCCTGAACTCTCAGGGACATTGACAGTGAGGGGAAAATGATGACAGTGAGGTTTTAATAACATGAAAAGCAGAGAAATTCAGCTACCAACTTCTTTTCTCTTTGCTGAATTTAACTGCAAGACTTTTTAAATATTTTTTATTTATTTTGCTCCCCCTCTTTTTCTTCCTTTCTCCTTTTGTAGCTAAGGAGCTACACCATGGAAAGCTCCACTCCCTGCTTTTCTTGTCATCACACCACGAAGTACTGCAACAATGTGCCTCTTAACCTAACAGGCCTGTTAATCAAGAGAGCTATATGACTGCTTATTACAAAACTCCCTTCCCATTATGTTGCACTTTCAATGAATCTCTTAACTAGCAGCAGTCAAGAGCACCCCCCCCTGCTGGCATCAGAATGAATTTTACCAATTCAATTTGCTGGCTGCTCAAAACTAAAAATGCCAGCTGATTGCTAGTTCAGACAGCTCTGTGTTCAACCACTTGTGCATACTTGAAATTATCTGAATGCAGTTTGAAGACTACAGCAGAAATTTTGTAATTAGAATTCTGCAATGTAGATGGTAATTTTTCCCCCTCAGTAACACACAAAGATCAGATAAACAGGAAGCAAATTGAGGAATTTTGCAACATGAACAGTGATCTGCCTCAAACAGGAGGAAAAAAAAAAAAAAAAAAGAGGAAAGGGAGGAAGAAATCTTTGTGATCTGAAGTCCTGGTCTGATGAGACTCTTACACTCCAGTTGCAGAAGGGCTGCCTCAACAATACAGACAATCAAAGCTGATGAGTAAAGTTCTATATCATTAAGTAGTTTCTTGCCTTTGATGCTTGAAAACAGACATTAAGTATGTTTTGCAAATGTAAGAGACACTACAGAACCCTTGTATTCAAACTAGGGTTTTCTTAAAACGTATTTCCCACCCCATTAGGTGGATAAAGGCCACATTTTCAAAATAAAATAAACCTGTATTCCTGCCATCTACTACTTTTCTTGCCACTTCCTGCAGCAGTGAAGTAAACCACACAGAATAAGGATATCTCCTCCTTTACATCTCCCTCCTCCTCTCCTCTGCATCTCTCAAACAACTACAAGCACAGAAGAAAGGTCACTATACTCAACCATCTCCATCTGAAATTTTCTCCCAGAAGGAAAGATGCAGGGATTTTGCTTTAATTAAGCCAGCTGATCACTGGGTCACTGCAATACTGTTGCCACCTGAGTCCTGGCAGACCTTGAACAATTATGGATGAAGCATATAGCCATCATATGAAGAAAGTGATAAAGGAATTCCAAAAGCATTTTAGTTTGGACAACAACACATCTCAAACATATATTTTAAAGTTGTAAAATAATCCATGTCTTGACTAACAAAATTAAGTTAAAGGGCTTGAGGTGACATGACAGCCAGCAATACTGGAGTTACTTGGTTACGAGCTGTTCGGAAGCAGAGTGTTCTGTGCCTGCCGGCTGTACTCTGATGGTACAGCACGTACACAGCCCTGGAGTGCTGTGATGCACTGCAAACACGTGAAACTGTGTGCTTAACAAATGCATGCAGAGGACGATGGAAGCAGAATTTCTTCCACGTGAACTTCTGGCTCTGGAAGTCTTGGATACAAAGGCTAAATGCAACACTTCTAGGGCTCTAATGGGCAGCTGCATCCTACCATTTTCTGGATATAGATATGCTGAACCAACTCTTCCATCTGTAATTACTCACATTCAGATCCTAACCTGATTTGAATCTGATTTTTTTGCATGTTACAAGTTGATTTTTGATTACATACTTTTTTCTGCCTTAAACAGAACAAACCCAGCCAGGTGTGAAATCAATGTAGCAGCAGATACCTGGTGAACACATTAGCATTACCTTGACTTTGTTAGTTTTGCTAAGACATCCTGTTGCGGAAATTTGACATTATTCAAAGATATTGTCCTTGT
>VXBL01006973.1:112613-128553 GCA_013400195.1 Aramus guarauna | reverse complement strand
CTGCCTTCATCCCCACGACCCCCCCACCCCCGACGACCACCACAAGGAGGCACTGTGCAAGCGCAGTCGGGAGGAGCTTATGGAAATGACCTCTTGAAACTAATTTTAATACAAAGCGGGACAGGTTAGGCATACGTACAGGCGTATCGGGAAACTTCATGAATATGTAACACTTTGCTACATATAAACAGGGCAAGCTGGCGACTTTGGTGGGACTACCCCTGTGCTGCCCAGCGCTGAATAAACATACCTACTTTACAGTCTTACAGATTGGGGAGTCTGCTTTCCACACGTCAATAAGAATAACAGCAGAAGACTCACTGCAACTCTAGTGATGCTGTACTTCTCATCCCAATTAGTAAAATGCAATTAGGATGGAATACTCGGGCATTTGTCTGCATATTCCACCGATGTTTATCTTCTCTTGAGGCTAATGTCAATCCTCCAAGAGTGCACTCAACACTAGAAATTAATTACTGACACAAATGATTCCTTTGCAGAACAGAGGACAATGCATAATGTACCTGTGCGGAGTACTCTGCTTTCATGCAAGTAATTTAATTCCTGAGAAGCGAGGACCTTGTTCTAATTCACTGAGGCCATCCCCTTCCTTTTTTTTTCCCTACTGCTTTTTAAAAAGAGAAGCTATCACTCTAAAACAATAAGCCATGACACTGGAGACCATTGGTTTCTGTTATTCAGATGCAATACAAAACCGGGCATAAAGCTTTAATTGGTAATGAAGTCTTATTTTGCAATTGAACAAGAAGTAAACTGAAAAAACCCCAATATTTTCTGAAGTACCTGGATCTGACGACTGTGCCTTTTCTATCAACACTTCTCGTATCTTCTCCACCCATAAATAAAGTATACTTTCACCAAGGTTCTGTCTGGAAGATAAAACTCACAGTGAATGAAAAATCATTTTTGCAAATTTCACTTGGAAAGTTCACCAAATAACACACAGATTTCAGACATGTAGAAATAGAACATTATAATCTAGTGAGAAAAGAGCTTAGACAGGCTGGTGGAAAGTTCTGTCTCAGTAGTTCCCTGGATGAAATACATGAGATCAGCATCTCTGTGGCTCACTTTTTTTTTTTTTTTAAACAGTAAAAGCATCAGTGCTGGAAGAAAACAGGTAACTCACAGAAACTTTCTGGCCACTACAGAAAGGGAAAGCAACTGTGAGAAGAGTACGTGGGACAGTCCTCAGTATTTTCAAAAGAATACTAGCCAGGATGTCCAGCCTTAGAGCTTGCTCTGAATCAGTTTTCTCTACAAAAAGTTCTGTACTGCCAGTGGCGAGCTCCTTCAGCCGCTCTGTGGCTGTAGGGGACTCTTTCTCTTCATCTTTGTGAGGGAGGCTCTTCCTCTCCCCCCTCAAGCAGTCAGTGCACACACAGCAGAGGCTGATTGTGGTGGCTGTGATAGCAGGTCAGTGGCAGCAGACGCAGCAGAGCATCGGACTGATACGCTAGAGTTTGGGTAACAAACAGTCCTATAGGGCAGGGAGGTAAGGATTTAGGTCTGGGAGTTCTTAGGCAGGGGGCACAGGTGTGTATTAAGGTACCGGGGGAGGATGGGATGAACACGGTTTTTAATGTGCATATTCAGAATTAAGAAATGCTGCCTCAATGTGCAGTAGGACCCAAACAACCCAAAATATATTTAAAATGGTGTCCTGAAAAGTTGCCTTTATAATTATATTTTAATATGTTTATGAATTGTGCGTGTTTGTCTCAAAAATGAAACTAAATATTTAGAGCTATAGGTAACTCGTGGTTTCTCATTCATTTTATTCTTACTGCCACCATCTGGGGCACCACATAAGTACATATCAGTGCCAAAATTACATTTTTAAACTCTTACTTTGGTTAATGTATACAGCACTATTTGTGAATGCAATCAGAAATTCAAATAAATATATATATTTTAAGAGAAATATTCAAGCAAAAATAAGGAATTTATAACCTTGTAGCTCTGGCTTTAAAATCTGGGCAGACTCCAGAACAATTTGATGCTGCCTCTTATCATACAGAAGCACTACTTTAATACACGAAGAACTGTATTTGTTTTAGTGATGGAATGAGAGAGATTAGACAATGAGTAAGATTTCTCTGTTACGTGCAAGTAGATAGCCATTTCTCCAGCTATAATCCAATTTCAGTTTCTGCCTATTCGCAAATTATACTTAATCTCAAAGGTTACCTTCCTATGCTGCTATCTTTCTTGTCACTTGTGTCGTAAGTCATGAAATAAAGCTTTGTACTGAATAAAAGTCTTACCACAAGACTAACCAGTGAGAAAAAAAAAAAAAAAAATCCAAACATTTGCTACATTTTTAACTTCCAAGAACTTTGGGTCCCCCAAAACAAACTTGTGACCTCTGATTATCTACTTTTTCCACCTCCTTGAGAAGAGAGTGATGGACAGCATAGTTCATAGTTTTAGATTGCAGAACTATGCAATTTAGATCACTAGGGACATGAAACCTGGTAAAACACACATTGTAAGTGATGCAGAGTACCTCCGTTTACTTGACAACTATTTAGACATTGGAAAGATAAAAGACTTTCATACATACTGTGCACATCAGTGACTACTCCAGAAAGTTTTTAAACAGTCTAAAGTGACATATATGGCCTAAAGTACAAATGCATTCATTTCCTACTGAACAAACAAAAATGACAGGAGACCAGCAAGGCCTCTGAACAGCAACCAATATAGACAGAACAGACCTGCAAGAGACTGATCCAACTAGCACAATTTAATAACCTACGAGACTGCAGGGGTAGGGCGGGGGGGAAAGTGCTTCACAACCATGCTGTTTCTCCAGATGCTCAGGACAGTTAAGGAACCACCTACAGCAGCTCCACTTCTGCTAGAGACTCCAGAAAATCCTATGAATCTGGAAAATCTCTGTCCTTTTTGCTCCACTGAATAACTGTGGTTAATATAATCCCATAGAAGTTTTCGCTTAAAATCCTTGTGCATTTTTAATGTTTCAAATTCAATTTTGCTTGCTTAAATTATCGTTTAATTAGATAAGGAACTCAGTTAATCAAAGTAACTGAGAAATTAGATTAAAAACCCTCATGCAAGCTAAGTGCACTCTTCCTTATTTTATGGCATTAAAAAATATTTATTATGCAAGCTGTTCAGATTTCAGTATTTGGGGCGTGACTGTGCTTCCTTAGGACATATTTTCATTTCATTTAGTTTATATTATCTTTGCAATCTGAAAGAATTAAATAAACCATATAAAATTACTACATTTACTACCCAAATTTCACAGCAATTCAAAAACATATAATTTGAGTATTTCTAAATGTTCTGTTTATTCTCATGCATTCATTATGAGTTGTTGTTAGCTGCACACAGTGATAATAAACAGTCCACTATGTTACAGATTCTACTTAATAGATTCTACATGCATTTAATTTGTTTTAAAACCTACTTATCCCTTAGCTATCTTTTAAGAAAAACTGTTTTGCCACTTATGCTCTAAGACATGAACAAATTTTTTCACACGGTGTGGTTTAACACTTAAATGCAGAAATCTCATACTTCATAGCACCAATTCATAAGCAATCACACAGGTTATAAGGGTCACCAATTAGGAGCCAAAACAAAGACTTCTATCCTTACAGAACAACAGGTCTAAACAATATAAAAGAAATCTGTGGGGGTTTAACATAATTTCTGCTTGCAAAATGCTTAGTAAATACATGGCAACTTTAACTGTTAGAGTTGTAAAATAAGCTTGCTGGTTTATGGCTATTGCAGCAATCACTTCACAACTACTAGTTCATGCAGGTACTTAAAAGCATACTTTGAGCGGGGCATGAAACTGAAAACACATTGTCTCCTTTTACCATACTCCACAGTCTCTGACTTACACATATATTTCTTCCAAGCTATTTGCTAGTTCCATGTAATCTTGTCCTCGAAGCCAAGGGGCACTAGAATGAAAAGAAATACAATGAAGATTGCACCCATGCACTGATTCCAACATCTCAACAAACATTCAATTTAAAAAAAATGTGATAAACACTTTGAAAATAAAACATTGTCAATCATTCCCACTTAACAAGTGGTAAACACCTTGGTAAAAGCATGGTCACCTAGTTCTCCTTCAAGACTCCTAACCTGGGCTGCCTTTTCTTACCTCTGGTAAGAAAGCTGGACTTTTTCATGGTAGGCCATTGTCACTCCAGAGTCACTTGACATGTTATTAGTTTACTGTTCCACCTTCTTCAGCACCATAGTATCTATTGTATGTAGAATGACCCTTCAGTTCTGTACCCATATCCTCCTGGTCTCATGTCAAAATATGAACTTTGTCTCAAGTTTACCAGCACTATTTTGTATTGCCTTGTCATGACTGTTAACTAAAATCCAGTGTGTGTCATGGCCTGCAGGTCCTTCTATCATCCAAATCAGGAACCTGGCTTACATGTCTCCAGAAGAAATACAAATGTTTGAAAGAAAATAACACTCAGCAAGAAACTTCACTTACTTTAGTTGATAAATAGGTGGCTCTGCAGTTGGATATCCTGGCGGCAAAATCACCTGAAAAAAAATCAGTATAAGTATTCACTGGACTACTTCTTTCAGCTAGCTGAGCTTTACTGATGGACTCTGATGTTGAGCACTAAGACTATAATCATTGTTACAAATGAAATAGTCATGTTGTTACAGAATAACAAGAAAACCTGAATATCTGTATTTATGACTCAAATAATAGCAACGCTTACAAATACTGTATTTCACAGTGCAATTTTTGTGGATGAAGTGTCATGCAAAATAAAGTGCAGAAGAAATTTGAAAGGAGCTGAATACATGGTTACTGGACTTATTTAAGTGGCACTATACTTCCATAAGTAGACACTTCAGTGTTTCTTCCAATAAGTAAACTTAGTGTTTTCAGTTCTGTAAACATAAAGAGGCAAATTACTCAGTTAAGTTGATCCAAATTTCATTTTGTCTCCACACTTTCCAGAAAGTAAATCAAGAAGCAACTGGAGCAGATTCACTGAGGTGTCATACAAAGTCAATGTAAAAAATATTTTTAAAATTAGCCTTTTGAGAAACACACTGAAATTAGGTTTTGTCAGCTGTGGAATTAGGATACATAACCACTGAAAATGTCACAAGCACACTGATGTGTTACAGGAACAACCACTGAAAACTCTATCATGGATTCCAGTCCAAAAGCTCCTTAATCCATCCAAGTAGATAATGAATCCTATTTAAAAGGGTTTTATGCAGGCACAAGATTTTGCTCGCATCATTCCAACTGCAAATTCTGTGCCAAATTCCTTAATGGCACTATACCTGCAGACAGAGGGTCCATTTTGGTTGATCCAGACAATCATTAATCTTAATACAGTAGATTTTTTCATCTTCATCAACAACACACCAATCTTCACCATATATGGATGAAAGAGCTTCAATTTCATCAATCTAGAAAAAACATTATGCTAAAATCAATAAACTCCCCCAAACCTTTGTGTCCCAACCAGTTTTACGTCTCGCTCTTCTACAGCTTATTTACAGGTGACAAGATTTGCTACACTGGAAGGCTATAAATATTGGCGATCCAGTCCCGATTGACAGCATAAGTAAACTTTACTCAGTTCTTCCATACACACACCAGCTTTTGCATTTCTACGGATAAACCTGTAACTCTCAGCAGTGAGGAGGTGAGCAAAGTGACACATCCCTGCAGCTCCCAACCAGTGCCACTCCTGCCTTGGTCATCCCCCTGCAAGAGAAAGACGCCAAGGCCTTGCCACTAGTTCCTACTAAGACTGAATAAATGCATCCAGCAAACTCCCATAACAACCTGTGAGCCACCTTCCACCTCGGAATTAAACGTCTGAAACGGGCCTCCGGTGCCAATGTGCAGTCACCCATGGCGCCTCAAGAAAGACAATCGCGCTGCCACTCGGGCAGCACCGCGGCCGCGGAGCTCCTCACAAGGCCGGGCTTCACCAGAAGCCACCTAAACCCTTCGGCGCGGCGATCATACTGCCTGCCCGAGAACGCGACGTGACGCCCCGGCATACCGGTGACACGCCGAGCGCAGAGGCGCTGCCCCCCGCAGCCCCCTCACCCCCACGGCCGCTCACTTGTTGCTGGGCCGTTTCCGCGTCACTCGCCGCCATCGGTACCTGAGGGCAGGCGGGGAGGAGGGAAAGGGCAGGCAGCCGCCCGGCGCAGGACCGTGTGCGCATGCGCCGACGGAGGAGTTGGCATAGTGAAGCCGCTTACCTTCCGCCAGCGCTCCCTTCCCGCCGACGGTTAGGCGCATGCGCAGTGCTTCTCCATGGGGCGCCGGTGCTCGGCTGCTGCCAGCGCAGGGTTCGGTGTACTCCTGGGTGGCGGCGGGGCTCGTCCCGTCCCGTCCCAACCCAACCCTCTTTGGTCGGTGTGCCCGTGCAGCTGCTGTTGTGTCCCGGAGCCCCGCTGGCGGGAAGATCGAAAGAACAGAGGCAGCTGCACCGGGGAACTCAAAGACTCCTGACGGCAGAGCCGGGCTCTGCTCGCCCGCTCTTAGGGCGGGCCCGGCCCAAGGCGACATGGCGAAGCCTCCGTGCATCGGCCGCTCCCGTGTGAGGTGCTGCCCCAGGCCTCCCTGCCCTGCCCTGCCCTGCCGTGCCCTGCCCTGCCCTGCCCCTCGGCTTCGGTTCTCGCAGGCCTGGCTGCGCTTACCCCTCTCGCCTCGGCACCCGCTGCCTTCCCTTCCTGTGGCCTGCGCACCTTACGTACAGCTTTTACCTCAGAGCGGGACCATCCTATGGCCCAAACAGACCTTGGGACACCAAAGCGTGGCCACATCTGAGCCTCACTAACTGTTTGCGTAGTTCCTCCTATGCCTTTCATCCCCGGTGCCCTGCCACTCGTTTCCCCTGAACCATTCTGCATGTTTCTGAAAGATCTCCAGTGATGCTTACAGGTTAGCTTTAATTGCTGTCCCAAGTAAATGAAACAAATTACTCCTACAGTAAGTAGTCCAAATAACTAGGTCAAGATGGAGCATTAATAAATTGTTACAAAATCTGCTTCTGTCACGCATTGCCACAAAATCAAGATTACACTTGTCAGGTGGTATTTTTGCCTTGTTCATTACATCCTATTTTTAAAATAAAGTGTATAAGCAGTTACATTTCAGTGACAATTTTACAGATACAGTCATTTTTACCTTGCATTTATGTCACTCAAAATGAGCAATTTGCATTCTTCTAGCTACATAATTTCTTCTAAAGAAGGACTGAAAAAAATTCATAGGTGTTCCAAGCAGTTTTCAGTACAGTTACAGAAATGCAGTTCATTTGTTTGACAAGTTTTATGTATCTCTTTTAAAGACAACACTGCTCAGTAAAGATCTCTTTTTGCTTAAGTGCAAAGCATGGGTGCCACTGATACCTGTGAGTTTTGAAATATTAAGATCAATTCAAGCAATTAGAGCCATTGCTCAATAGATGTAACCAAACAAAAGGGAAACCAATGTAACTTAGAAAACAATTAGTTGTAAGATAAGAAGCTCTGGAACAATCTCATTTTAAACAGCTCAGCCTTGGAAAAACAGATGCACAAAGATAAGAAAGTTACAAGATGGTCACAAAACCAACTTTGAAGGATAAGGTATACGTGATACCAGCACTGAGTCTGAGCCTTCATCTGAGGACCCACCACCACCACCCGGAGGAGCCAACAAACCTGCGCAAAGGACATTAGCATATGCTAACGAGTTCCCGGAAAATGCATGAATGTGATATGCATTACTCGGAAATATAATTAATACGTATATTAACATAGTATAAATACTTGCTAGTTCCGTCCTTTGGGTGTGCACGTTAGGTGCAGTTATCCCCCGTGCACCCAGTGCTGCAATGAAGAATGTCTGCTTTCTAAAACTTCAAAATAAGTCTTAGAGAGTGAATTATTTTGCTGCTTTCTGGTAACACCACCTTTTCTGCCATTTGCAGTTCGTATGTTTCCTTCCAATGTGTTTTTATACTAACTTAGTTGTGAATAATTCAAGGTAAGTTTTTTTTCCCCTTTCTCAAAAGCGGGGAGAATCTGCACCTGCTGTGGAGAACAGGAATAGAGTTCAGAATTATTGTGGCAAGCAGGGGACACATTCTCAAAACAAAAAGCAGCAACAAACCCCCCAGGATGCAAGGCGCAGAGACAAACCCAGCACTATATTATCAGCTGCATACATTCAAGATGGAGAACTACTGGTTACCGAGCAGTTCACAGAAATTATTTGGGAGTTACAGTGAATCCCCCAGATAAGCATTTGCCAACAGTGCCAGGCTTTTGCTTAAAGGAGAACCATTATGCCGGGATGTCCAAACACATGTGAGGTAATACTGCTTTGTACAGAACCGCTAAAACCCCAGCTGGAATTCTGTGTCCAAGTTTAGACGCTTCAGGAAGGATGTACACTAACTAAAGTCTGGATTAAAGCAATGAAATCAATCACACATCTAGAAAGCCTGACATCTGAAAAGACTGGGGAGATGGAGTTTGTTAGTATAAGGGAAGTCTGAGAGAGGTAGGCATCCTTGACGTGCTACAGATTGCTGCAGAGGAGAGAGTACATTTTTACTCCTCTCAGATGTAGAAAGAAGTTAAGCACAAACTTTTAATTTTGATGTTTGAGAGATTCAAATCAGATGCTACAGAGAATTTATCAGCAATTAAGTCAGTCATCTTGAGTGAAGAGGGGGATGATAATCATCCTTATTGACAGACAGGCTGTTGCAGGGATGGCCATAATACTATGTGCTGATGAAGCAATATGTTACCTCACAGTGCAGACAGGAAGATCCTGATAATTATGAGGAAAAGCTAAGCAGTAAGGAGATTATTGAGCTGTCATCACTGGAAGGTCTAAGAGACATTAGGCCTAGACAAAGTTAATCTCATCTCGCGGCAGGAAAAAGGAGTCGATCAGTGTGGAAGCGCTAATTCCTATTGATGGTTGTGTGAACAAAGTCTTAGGCTTGTAGTTCTATTGGAAATTAGATTACCGCTATTTACTACGACCTACCTTGAGGTAAAAAAGACAATAGGGATGGTAAAGAGGGCAAAATTTGGTTCCACTTTTCGACCTAGATTCAAGAAAATATTTAGTTTTCATACTTCTATTTTGGCTCCTAAATTTTAATTAATTGGAATTTTGAAGTATTTAAGAATATGCATATTTTTATATGCCTATCAGAACTTAATGAACAATGCTATTGATGCTATCTGAGCCAAAAATCTTAAAACCCATATTCAGATTGCAGGGATGGAAATTTGAAAAAAAAAATTATTTTTTCTAGTTTATCGAATCTATAGTAATTGGAAAAAAATAAAATAGAGTTCTATCCTGATGTTGTTTGAGTACCAATATACCTAAATATATAACTTTCCAGTTGTGAGATTATAAATGCTAGAGGTTGCTCCATATTTGATAACTGGAAACGTATTTTTCTCCAACATCAGTGAGGCTTGTCTTCAGTCGCATGGACACAGTTGATTTAATTATTTTTGAAACAATAATAAAAAGATTCACCCAGTCTCAGAACATTACAAAAATGCACATTTTATCAGGCAAAGTCACATATTCCACTTACTTTAGAGAGAGAAGGAACTTTTTTAAACAATTGCCTTCTGACCAAAACCAGAAAGCTTTAATTTACAAGGACCCAGAAAAGATGGTGCTGCATCTGTTTGCCCTAATACTAAATTGCCCTATAAATTTAAAGAGAGAACTATGACACCACAAGACATTTTTTAACTTTCTGATAGGAACTCTAGACAGTGCTTGAGCTTTATAGGTTGGTGTTTTGACTTAGCTGAACAAATGAGTTTACATGACTACACACAATATTTGTTACTAAGTTGTTATTGACAATTTTTGTGACTTTTGGTGTGTATAATACATATAAAAGCATTGATACGAAGGAGTTCAGCAACCTGCAGTTGTGCCAGGAAGAAACTCTACTGGATAAAAAACCACAAAGAATAAAGCATGAAAATTTTATGGACTGTATACATCTCTGACATTTCTGAGGACTCTTGTCATTTCCTTTCATTGTCAGTTATATTTGTAATAAGCCTTATTATATTGAAATGGAGATAAATGCAGTTAATGAGTCTGCAAGATGTTTATGTATACTAAATTAATAACAGAGTAACTGAATTGATATGGTGCGCAGGAGTATTTAACAGCTAATTAATTTCTTTGTCTGAAATAAATCTTCTGTTAAAGCAGGTTATGAAATAAATAGCCACAGCTTTCAAACTTGGGATAACAGCATAGCAGAACTTGCTGAAATATTTGGGTTCTTCTTTTAGTACAGAACTGAACCTCACTGTTCTTAATAGTGAGGCATGTCCCAAACTGATACCCCTTGCAGCAATGCATGAACTTTGATACTTAAAACGGTTACTAAATCTAACCTTTGGTCCATCGGTTCAGTCTTTGTGAACTATAGATAACAAATGAAAACACTTAAAGCTCAAATCAAATCAATTAAGCAAAAGAAGACCCTGAAGGTCAGGAAATTACTATAGGGAATTAAAATTCTTTATGTTGTCTTGTTATGGCAAGATAATACACTGGGTAATTACTGATGCCTTTCTGGAACCAGAATCTAATCCTAGAGCACAAAAAGCTTAAACTAGATAGAAATAATATTCACATAGTTAAGGAAGCAATATTTACACAGAAAGCATAAATAAGAATGTTATTAAATGTTATTTAAATGTAAGAAGAATGTTATTTAAATGTACTGCATGCAAAAGTTATCAACAATTTTGAAAGAAAAAGTTACACAAAAATCAGAAATGCTTTTTTATTTCATGAAAAACTTTACTGCCTACATTCTACTACCAAATCTGTCCAGAGGGGGGAGGTAAATAGCCACATTTTTATGTTACTGTAAAGAAAAAGGCACTAGCTGAAAACTAGGCATTCTCCCTGTATATATAACTTGAGCTCATGTGAGGTTTTTTTGTTGCAAAGTCTTTTATCTTCACTAGTCGGGTTTTCATTTCATGATCCAAACATTATAAACTTTAGATTTGCATAATACACCCAGGTGTTACATAAAAGATTTTGGGAAAGCTGGGAAAGACAGTATGGAGTTAGCACAAAGTAAATGCTGATTAGGAATAAAATGTCATAATTGATATGATTGAAGAATTCTGATTTGTGGCTTAGAATCGCATGCAAAGCATACATCATGATAGTTTAACTTCACTAGAGCTGATGGGATTTTGACTATTACCTTTGATGGGGCCACAGTATGCAAACATAGAGGGATAAATCAGGATTGAATCACAAATAAGTGAAAAATATAGGACTATAGAACTATATAAGAACTAAAACATTGGAGCAAAGTATCAATAACCCTGCTTGATTTTGCATACAACAGTTCAAGCAACATGGTGCATTTTCAAGTTCTCTTTTACAAAAAAAAAAAAGGAAAATTAATAACAAATAAGGACAATGTCATGTCATGTACTACCAATTAATGCCCTCAGATCTGTATTCTGCTTTTGAGCTGGATTTTCTCCTACTCCGGCTCTGCCAGTAACGTAGCTTTATCTTAGTAATAGCTCAGTGAGAGCATTTTGCTATAGTAACTTACCAAGAAAACACAAAATTTTCTCTAATGTTCCAATTTCGCTCTACATCCATTATAAATTTCAATCTGGACCATCCAATAAGGAGCATATATATACTTAAGCACAAAGTAGTTCAGCTGATTTCTACTTCACAATGATGTGTTTTGCTAGATTGCAGTTTGAACTGACATAAATTAGCTATAGTTTAGTTAGTTTGTAGTTATACACTCTCTAATTTATCGTTTTGGAACTAAAACCAAACCAAACTGATTCAATCACAAAAAAAACCCGAAAAAGTGCATTAAACAAGCCTAAATCTTGGTTTAAGACTACATGTCTGGTAAGACTAAGGAGAAGTATATGTACAGGTGACTTACACCTTGGTTAAGAACATTTCTTCTCTTTTAGCCACAACACACTTATATGCTGGCTACAGCAGCATACAGTTTTCTTCTTAGAGCTAGAGAAATACAAAAGCTTTTCTATGAAGTAATAACTGGTTTTAGGAGGCTCCTGGCAAAAGAGGATCAGTGAATTCTCACATTTTCTCCTGCCATACCTGCATTCAGATTAAAAGGGCATGTTAAAATGAACTCTTCTCTATTGTATGATTTATTTTTTTTTTTCTGCTGGAGGATACCTCCAGAAACTGCCTGAGCTTGCTTCAGCACTGCTTTAAGCAGCAATAAACATGCTTAATCTCAGCAGTTAATCCAGCTCACACCATCTACAAATTAACCACATTACATGGTTATTTCCTGCAAAATATGAAATAAATATCAGCAACACACTCACATCTGTTAAAATTCCTATTGCAGGCAGTTCAGAACAACATGAAAAGTTGTTTTTATCACTCACTGGAAGTTGCTCTTGGTAATCCAGGGGGAAGATCCACAGGAATCACGTCTGAGAGTGTCAGCACATTAATTTCCTCTGTGCCTGTCTTTTGCCAGCCTAGTAAGTAAAATCAGTATGGAAATATGATGAGGGCCTGTTCTTGCTGTACTGCTTTCCAGAGTTGAGGAGTAACTTTCTCAAAAGGTGCACCAGGATGGCATGCAAGCTATTAGGGAACAAATTTTTAGTTTCTGCCCAATGATTCAGTCAGTTAACAAAGACTCAGTCATTAAACCTTTTACTGCATGAAAACATACATGCAACCTGTCGTGTAGTATTTATTACTTCACTAATTCCCATGTGTACACTCCCTTCCTCAGTTGTGTATCTCACATTGGACTAGTATGCTTTACTCTGAAGAGGAAGAAAACAAAAAAAGTCAATTCAATAAAGAATTGCTGTATCATAAGTAAAGTTGTGAAGTTTCATGGGAGGTAGCAATAGAAATGCCCAGTAATTCTTGTCAATTTCCAAGCTGAAAAGTTTTCCAAGTTTTTCCTTAGTTCAGCCCTGGATAAACCACTTAGCAACCTAGGTCAACCATGCAGAGGCAGAAAGGGGTGTAGGGAGGTGCTACTTGTCTTCTCTCAGCTGCTAACGGTACCTTGCAAAATGAGCGTCTTGGCTTGTATAGTTGCTAATGATGACATCAACCACAATAGTGTGGTGGTTTTTGTTTTTTTTTTTTAAAGTAATAGCAATGAAGAATGGTACTATTTCAAAATTTCCAGCTGAAATACTTCTAGGCATAGGGCTTGGTTGCCTGCAACAAAGAATTCAACTGGTTGATTATGCACTACACCCAGGAGAAGCTTCCTCCCTAAGTAAGTTTCTCCTGAGGAAGTGCCTTACAGCTTCAAATCCTGTGGTCAGGTTGCCACGTTGTTCCATCCCAGAATATGGGATGATGTAAAATACACTATGCTGTGCAAATCAGTGACAAAACAGTTCAGTGAGTTCTGTGCAAGGCTGTTTGCCACCGCATTCAGCCCTAACATGGGAAACACTGTTTTTCCTATTTCCACACCTCAAAGTCCAAAATACACAGTGTTATGACTCTGGGATGTGCAAGGAGGCAAAACATCAGGGAAAAATAGACACCCCTTGAAGAGTCTGGAAGTAGGGGGAGCGTAGTGCTCCCGACCGAGAGACCACTGTACATCCAGGAGTCAGGGATCCACGGTAGCCCAGGGTCTGTGCTGCGATTCCCAAATCCCTTGGCCGCAGGATAAACTCCACCAGCTCCTTGTAGCAGAGGGGTTGCGGGCAGCTCCCGCTTGCTGCGGGCGACCACGCCGGCTGCGTGGCCTTGCCTTTACCTGTAAGCACAGCGGGGAGTTCTCATCTGAACATCCTTTATGAATACCTAGTTTCTTGCAGGAAAATTAAAATAGCTCGAATGACCAAGGGAAGAGCTTCCCTCACGGATGGGGTCTGTGCAGCGTGGCGTGGGAGTCCACCCAGGCTCAGTCCAATGCTTCAGGAACGCGGGGTTCCCAGCATCTAAAGGGACATAAGATTTACTCGCTGTCTGTATTACTCTACTCGGTCTTTTTTAAAAAAAAAGGTATTTAATTAAGCCATGTGCTGTCAAGCATTTCTGAGATTCAGAGAAAAACCCTGCACTGTCCCTCTCAATCCATCACACCTACTCCCTGGTGCAGAACAGGGAGCTACAGTGTAACTGCCTGCCTGAAGGGGAAAGCTCTGTGCTGTCCTGAGCTCTGCTGCATTGCAATGGGCTATAGAGTACGGGGATCCCAATACTTCCCTTTTATTCCAAAAATTATAATAAATAGGTGGAAATTATATGAATATTTTTATATGGTATTCATGTATGTAAATATAATACTAAATAGGAAAAAGGAGGGATGCTTGATTTTATTGTGAGGTTGCTGGGAGCGGTTATGGCATTGTGAAAGATGCCTCAAAGCCAGAAGCAAGAGGAAGAAATAAGGGGAAAGAAACTCAGACAGACTGACGACAGTGACCAAAAGCATAAGAAAAGCTAGAAATGCAAGCATGAAACATCTAGTGCTCTGAATGTAAGGACAGCAACGTGAAGACCTGCTCCTAAGGAAAGTAGATGTGATCCTTCACTGAAGCCTCTCAGATGTCGTATACTTACTGCTGAAGCATCCCTGGAAGCAGGTCTCTTAACTAAGATAAACTAATTTAAAGTAGCAAAAAGGAGGAGAAGTCTAAACACAATATATTTGTGTTACCTCTGCAGGTGTGGACCTATTTATTTTCTTCTTTTGGTATTTCATTCTTAAAACATTAAAAACATATGTAGCTATATAGAATAGAGAAAAACGAAGCACGTCTCATTATTAATGTCCCAAGAGTTTCACAAGAATTGCTCAGGTTTAAACTTGCCCACTTTTGGAACAGAAGTTTCATCCTGATCTTTTGAAATAGTTTCTCATGGCACCTGTGGCTCCTGCCCTGCCTGTTCAGCGCTCCTCCCGCATATGACACAGGCTGTCATGCCTCGACACCGCAAAGCTTCCCTGCTTCCTTAATAAATTCCTGCAGGATTTCAAAGGCACTGCGGGAGCTTTCAAAATGCAAAACTCCTCTCAGGTGCTAAAGGCAGAACAACAAGGTGCTGTTGGCTTCAGGTGAAAGGCATAGTGGAGAATAAGGGCAGGACAGATGGGAAGGAGTGGTGGACCACAGGGCCTTGAACCAAGGGGGTACTTCACTTTGTCCCCAGTAGTACCAAAACTCTCTCTTAGGCTGCTTTTAGGAGTAGTGCGCATATTCACAATTTCAACTTTCTTGCACCGCATTTATGTATGACTGAAGCAATTTCCAAGAACGCCCTTTTTTACCCTCTGCATAGACATCATTCTTACGCTCTTACTGTTCTCTTCCGAGGCCTTTTTGCCCAAGCCCCCTACGTTCCTGCCGAGGCTTGTCAGTGCCCTCCCGCTCCCGCCGCCCTTTCGCAGCTCCCCTCAGCAGAGGCGCGGCCCGGGCTGCTCTCAGGGCGGCGGGGAGCCAAGGCCGAGCAGCCAGCAGCGAGAACAGGGCAGTACCTGTCCCTCCCTGGGAAGGGCGGTCACCGACGGCTGCGCCCGGTGCTGGCTCGTTTCTCTCAGAATACAGGCGGGCGCAGGGTCCTCCGCAGGGCCCTGCTTGGCCCCTCCCGGCTCTTCGGGCACTCCCCGAAGAGCTGCGGCGCACCCTGGACCCCTGGCAGCGGCCCCACAGCCGCGGAGGGGGCGGTGCCAGAGGCGGCCGNGCCCCGGGCGCATTTTCTTCCGCGGCGGGGGGGCGGATACGGGAATGGCAGGAGACGCGCTCTCCCGCTGCAGCGTTTGCTTTGTTGCTGCCGTTATTATGTCCCTTGCCGTGTCCCTTCTCCCTGGGCTGCTCCCGAGCTGGCGCTGCCCGCCCG
>VXBL01006973.1:81931-112505 GCA_013400195.1 Aramus guarauna | reverse complement strand
TGCTAAGTTCGGCCAGAGCCGGCTGCGAGGAGCGCGGCGGGGCTGCCCGGCGAGCCGGGCCGGGGAGGCCTGCTGGGCCGGTGCTGCGAGTGGGGGTACGTGCCCCCCGCCGGGCCGCGCTCCCCGGAGGACCCCGGTTCGCTGGCCGCCCCAGGCACCGCCTCTCCTCCGCGGCCGCCGGGAGCGTGTCCGGGGGTGGGGGTGTCCTTGTTTCTGCCCCCCTCAGAGCTTCTCGCAGCGTGACCCGGCAAGCCCCCCGCACGGGGTGCGGCCCGAAGTAAGGCTGAGCTGGAGGCTGGGGAGCCGAAGCGGAGGCAGCTTTGGTGCCGAGGGGGGCTCTGGCCTTCGGAGGCGGTGTGAGCGCGGGTGGCCCTTCCTCCTCCTCCCTGCGACTGCCCCGTAGCCCCGGCGGATCTGCGGGCGGGTGGCCGGTGCCTCCAGGTGTGGTGGTCTGAGCGCACCTTTCCCACAGGCAAGAAGCGCATTTGCTGTGACGCATGAGCCTGTTGCCTTAAAAAGCGTGTTAATTACCGGTAGTGAAACGAACTGCTTGATTTCAGACGCACATAGAGAGCTCCGTTGGTGCTGCTGAAGTTCTTTGCTTGGAACTGTACTCGCCCGCTGATCTGGTGAGATCTCGTACTAGCTGTGGTAAGCTTATTCAGAGCTCCTGGGCTGAAAGAAAGTCTTTGACGTTACGAAACTAAACTATGTGCAGACAGCAGCCAGGAGATGCTTAAGAAAGAGGATTAGTTTAAATAGCTATTGCCTTGGCAATGGTATTGAACAGATACTGTGTGATTGCATTTGTGTTAATTGCTACTGAGCAGCCAGTAACTTGATTTTTAGGTAGTGCTTTCACATGAGACTGTCATAGAAGCATGTTCAGCTTCTAACTTCTAGCACCCTTTAACTGAAGATTAAAATTAACTACTTTTAGATAACATCAGTAGTGCTTCTAGTACTGCAGCTCGCTCTTCTTGAAGCAATTCCTGTCAGTGCAGTGTGTTGTGTGGGTTTCTAGACAGGTTTAGTCTGTTTGTGTGGTTTGGTGCAGTTCATCCTCCTTTATGAGCATCACTTAATGTGTGCATGCTGGGACCTGTAAGAAGACTTCCTAAGAAAGTATCATCCTTTCCTATAGGAATCTAATTTTCATTGCTAGAGGGAGATATCTTAAAATACTAGCTAGTGCTGTGTTTTTTACCAACCTTACTATTTGTTGTGAATAGAAAGCTTCCTATGCAACCGGTAGCTGCAGACTCAGAGCCTTAACATGGAATTGGGCAGTGCCAGTACAGCTTCTGCTGCTGGTCAAGCAGAAAAAAACAGCCATATTCTGCTTAGCAGGTGGTGGTGATGTTCTGGGTTGTGTACATGGCAGGAGGCCGGCCTCAGCAGGAGAAGAAATCAAAGCAAAAGCAAGTGGGTCTTATCAATAGTGCTGCCCTGTGGTCAGGGATGGCGCTTTAGGTCTTTGTTAGACTGCTTTGTGAGAAAAGCGTCTTTTTTTGCTTGGACTCTCTGCTAGCAGTTGAGTAAAGTTGGTAGTTTGTGTATTGGTAGTTAGGTGGTCTTTCATGGTTAAGTATTCCACAAAATTCCCTTAAGTGGGCATGCAGGGGTAACCTAGGCTCTCTACTCTGTGTTGGAAACAACCCCTGTGTGACGACAGATGCTGTAGTAGCATGAGATCACTCTGGCATAGGTCTCAGAAGAAGATAAAAGCCAAGCATCTCAAAGCTATTCTTTATACCTACTTAAAGGATAAGATTCAATTAGCAGTCAAGTACTGCTCTGGTAGTCCTAATAAATTCGATAGAAGTCACATCTCTGCTATGGTGATCTTGTGGTTTTGTTTTTTTTTTTTTTTCTTATGGTATACCAGTGACTGTAGAGCCTAGCATACAAGCTTTCAACAGCACAAGGCGTAAAGATGAGCTGTGAAAGGCAGTTTAACTTAAATCAGCTGATTAATGGTGTTGTGGTTTAACCCAGCAGGCAGCTAAAACAACCACACAGCTGTTTGCTCATTCTCCCCCTGTCCCCCCCAGTGGGATGGAGGAGAGAATCAGGGGGGGAGTAAACCTCGTGGGTTGAGATAAAGACAGTTTAATAGGACAGAACAGGAAGAGAATAATAATAATGATAAAAGAATATATAAACAAGTCATGAATAGCACAATTTCTCACCACCTGAAAGTGATGCTCAGCTAGATCCCAAGCTGCCCTGCCTTCTGGCCAGCCCCCAGTTATGTATGGAGCATGACATTATATGGCATGGAATACCCCTTTGGCCAGTCTGGGTCAGCTGTCCTGGCTGTGTCCCCTCCCAGCTTCTTGGGCATCCCCGCCTTGTCATTGACAGGGCAGTATGAGAAGCTGAATAGTCCTTGACTGCTTGTCAACAAGTAAAAACATCAGTGTGTTATCAACATTGTTCTCATCCTAAATCCAAAACACAGCACTGTACCATCTACTGGAAAGAAAATTCTCAGCCAAACCAGGACAGTAGAATAAGTTAATGATGGCAACACCACTGACTGAACAGCTGTCTGCTCCCTTAAGTGGCTAGTGATGTTGCATATAGGCAGCACAATTCATATAGTATGATACACCCTGCTAGTAGTATCTCCTGGCTAATAAATCCAAACTAAACTGTTAACGTTCTCCCTCAGTGCTGATGGTCTGCCTCGGTACCTCAAAACTGGTGGGTAGGGATTTTGGAGCTGCTTTGGTGGTGGGTCGTGATCAAATTCCTGTCTGCAAGGCAATGCAGGTGTATGCACTACATTTGTAAGTGCATGGTGTTTGAGTGCCTGTGTATTGATTTATTTCTGTACTCTAAATTTGCCCCTCCAACTTCTGTTTGTGGTTGCTCATCTCCCATATAGAGCAAATTGTGTTGCTTAAAACAGTATTTTCAAGATTATGCTATGTTCTGTTAAGAGCCCCTTTGCTGCTGGCTTCATTTAGGCACTTCATTTACCATGTTAGCTAAAACTTCAGGTTCTGTATCACTTGTCTGATCAGTAACTGCACACAGATTCACTTTCCAGCTCCAGCTGTAGGAATATTTTCATGTGAATGATCCTTCTAACTATGACTAATAGCCAGACAGTCATTCTTCTGCATCATTGCATGCTTCAAGCTTACAAAGTGTATTTGAAATTGGAGGCTTGGCCTAAACAGCAGTCTTTGGGGACTAAACCAGTGAAGCAGACAGACCTTTCTTAGCCGTATTACTGTGCATGTCTCTCTACTGCTAATGTTTGCTTTAAGAGTACAAACAAATCAGTGATTTTATCCTAATGACTATTCGGGGGGAGAAAAATCATGCAAGTAATTTTACATGGTGATTCAGTTTTTGTGTATCTTAAGCTGTTTAAGATTCTGTTCGTGCACGTAACTGGCCTTGCTGCATGCAAGAGTTGTGCATTTGGATCAGCTTCTTGGTTCCCTTCCTAAGCAGTCTTTCCTTCCTTCTCATCAGTATCAAATGCAAACTGGAGGTTCTTAATGTGTTGAAAGTACATTTTTATTCATACCTGCTGTGTATGTGAGATGTTGACAAATGATACAGGGTAATGATGGGAGTATGTATCTTGTCATCTGAGACGTTTCAGAGATTGCTAAAGAAATATTGCGTGGGAGGTGGTGAAAATTAAGGATGAGCTTTCCTTTTTTTTTATTTTATTTCTTTCCTCCCTATCCTTGATGGGTAAGCCAGCAAAATGGGCTCTAACTATCCCTCTTAGCTTTTATCTGTATGATTCCCAGTGCTGCACATCCTGTGGCCCCCTGAAACAGTATCACTCAGCTTCAGAAAAAGTATTACAGACTGATAATACATTAATGTATTTGATTTTGATCTTTTTCTAGACACTGGCAGAACTAATTGACTGAGGAAAATTATACCTGCCCGAGTAACAACACACTGTTCTGTGTTGCCTCAGACAAGTGGATAGACTCCTGTTTGAAGGAGAAGGTAGCTTCAGGGCTTGAAGGATTACTAGAAGGACTAGCACTGGGCTGTTTTTGTTGGTTTGGTTTTTTCCCTAGCAGAAATCAAAAGCAGGTACAAACCAGAGTATTGTCTAACTACTGCTGGAGAAGGAGTTTGCATCCTGTGTCTGTGGTAGATTGCAGGTGACCGATGCAGCTTGTTGTTCTGAAACATGCTAGAAAGGTCTTGCTTAGTTTCTCTGTCAAGTTCTTTGAAAATGGATTTGCTCTCTCCCTTTGTGGATTGAGCAAAAGGTGGGGGAAAACTCTTCTCTGTATTGCTAGCACTTTGGTGGTCTGTCCTGTTTTAGGCTTCTGTCTCAGTCTTGAATATTACAAGATCTGTCACTGTTACAGGCTTATGGTTGCTTACCCAGTGTTCTCACTGTCTCTTCTTGTTGAGTGGCTTCTCATTTTACAGTAGTTGAAGAGCTCCCTACATCTATTTTAGCTATGAGTGTGTGTGGTGCAATCAAGCTGCCTGTCCAGTGCAGCAGAGTATAAACAGTTTGTGGGACCAAACAAAGCCTCTGATAATACAGGAGAGCTAACTATGTGAGGCCAGTAATGTTCTTTGCAATCATTAACTGACTTTAGAAATCTAGATTCTGCAGGATCTTGGTAAACTTAGTGTGTCAGGTGAAGATGCTGTACTGGAGACACTAAATTTAGGCAACCTCTTCTTTTGCCGCTGTTTTTAGCGGCAATAAATTGTGTATTGTTGCCCAGTCTTTTCAGGCTGCTTTTAAAATTGCTTCTTGACACCTCTTAAAAGCAGCGTATTTAAATAGGATACTAAAATTGTTTTTTGCCTCTGCTGAGCTGTGCTGCATCTGGGTCGAGTTGTTGTAATAACATTTAAAAGAAAAAGGTAAACTGACTTGAGATTGTTATTTTGTCAGTGTGGAAAGAGATTGGTTAAGACATCACTTAATAACTGTGTTCTGCAAGAGATCTAGTAAGTAGCGGTATCGCTTGCCCAAAGGGATAAGGCTCCCTGTCTGGTAGAGAGCTGTAAAAATAGCCATGCTAATAGATTCCCCCCCCTGCTTTGAGAGGTGTAAATATTCCTTTCTTTGTAGTTCAAGAGCAATGGTAAGATGAGAATTAGCTAGTGATGTTTTACAGTCGTGTGTTAAGATCTTTATATTGTACTATTGTGTGTGTTAAAGTAAAATCTACAAAGTTGTTTTATCTGATTCCCCTTCAAGTCAAGGTTGGAGGAGGTCTGGTATCTGAGTTCAAGAGCTGCTAGTACTGGTCTCTGGGTATCTGGGACCTCCATGTGAACATGGGTTCTGTTCCCCAGGCTTGGCAACCAAAATAAGTCTCAGTTAATTCTGGAGAAATACTTGGGCTAATAAGCATACTTCCCACCCTCCCCTTTGTTGCCTCTGGAAACCTTAAGGGGTAAAGGTGAAAACCTTACAAGGAAAAAGTAAATGCTTGCTTGTTATGCTTGTACCAAAGCTTGCCTTGTTTGTGGCTTGCAGTTCCAACTCCTAAGCCGTGCTTTGAACCTAGAAAATCAAGAAGCAAGAAAACAGTTGTAGTTTGTTAATTAACTGCTTTTTCTGAGGAATTTTAATGCCTTTTAGTGGCATGACTGAATGCTGGACTGTTGAAAACAGCTTGCGTAATAATGTGCTCCACAGAGGAAACAATTATCTTTCTTGTACCAGTGTTAGTATTAAATAAGGGAGTAAAGTGACATTAAAATTAAACCATAACTTATAGCAGCATAAGAGATTACAAAATCTGTTTGTTCTTATTTTCATTAGAGATGAGTACTGAAGCAGAACAGCAGCTTCTCCATGATGCTAGAAATGGAAATGCTGAAGAAGTTAAACAGCTGTTGGATACCATGGACAAAGGAGAAATAAGCTTTGATATCAACTGTAAAGGTTAGTAGCCTTCCTCAAACACTTGTAATCTCACTGTTGAAGCCCCATGTAGTGAAACTTACTCATAGTATAATCTTGCTTTCTTTGGAGAGCTCAATAGAGTACTAAAAAACGCTTAAAACAACTGCTTTTACTCTGTGACTTACGGCTATACTTGCATAGGGGAGAGATCATAAAAGCAGAGTACAGATAGCTGTAATGTACAGAAAACCTCAGAGTAATTTGTAGAAGCTGGAAGAGTGAACAAGACAAAGAATCAGTACCTCTTTTTGCCTGTGTTCATGCTTATGCCAAATTTGGAGCTTTATAATACTAAACAAAACAGACTGTGGTGCCAGGAGATGGTTTTGGGAGGTAAGGAGCCTCCATCAAGGTTGCAGAGAAGATTAGGTCATTTATTTGTGCTCTACTAGGTGTGATTTTAGGCCCATATTTTGTTATCATGTAGTAGGAACAGTTACATCTCTTGTCACTTGCAGGAATGGTTTGGGAAAATGTATACTTTTTACTGTTAGCAGTATACTAGGTTACTTGGGAAAAGAAAGTAAAACTGCTGGTCATCTGCGTCTGGGTTTTTGGCCAACATTAAAGTTTTGCACGTGCATAGCTAGCATAGTAATGGCTAAGCAACTTGCTCGCTGAGCATTAAACTGGGGCTGGATTTGCCAGCTTTCTAGCAATTGCAGACTGCTCTATTTCTTTATTCATTTAGTACTTTTCTAGTTCTCTTTATTTACATGGGTGTGTTTCTGGTCGCTTCAAAAAAGTGGATGTGTATCCCACTCTTTCTACACAGGCTGGTATTTCTTTGTTCAGCATTTAACTGTTAAGCAGCACTGAGAAGATAGTGCTGCAAAGGGAGAAGGGAGAGAGAAACTATGCTTCCTCTTAGCTGTGACAGAGGGAACACCTTGCCCTAAAGAGCCGGGCAACCTGTTATCTGAACAGGTTCTATCCCTTTCCCAACTCTAGTTCTTTATCATAAGTTTACTCATAGTTTTGTTTGACTACTGAAGCCATTTCTGTGTTTTGCAAATAGTTAATGTGCTCATCTCAGAAAAACAAGTTTTAAAATGCAAACCCTTGCTACTTCATCTTCAGGGAGCTAGTTCATAATTTAAAGGGGAACTAGGCAGAGCTTGATGGAGCTGAAGTCATCCACGCTCACAAATATGTCCTTTTCAAATATTCATGACGTTGTGTATAGCGCCTAAACAGCTGGAATAAAAGTACCTTGAGATTCATGCAACAGTACCTGTAAATAAGTTGCTGAAATCTCTTGTGCTTAGATTTCAGAGGTTCTCAGAAGAACACTAAGATGTGTTCTTAAACATAATCTGAAGGCAAGAAAGCATAATGAAATGGCATAATCTGCAGTCCTGTGTTATATCAAGCAAAGTGGTCTCTGGTCAGCATTCCTTCTGAAAGTCAAGTGTTAATATTGTGAAAGTCTACAGCACAGAAGAGACTCAAGTAGTGAAGGGAAAGATAGATGGTGCTTAGCTGTTATTCTTCCAGTTAGCAATACATGGCCAGTCAGCTAATATATGCTTGCTAATGGGAGGCCTAGGAAGCTGGTAATGCTGGTAATGGTTTAGGTTAAACAAAATAATTCTGAACATGGAGTCTATACACAGTGAAATCTGCTTTCTAAGTTCCGATTCTTTAAATGCTAGAGGACAGAGAAGTGTAACTAAAGTGTTCTTCTGGGGAATCTGTTCTGGTTGTGTGAAACTTAAGAGTTGAATCTCTGTTCTTACACAGTCACTCTTTAGAGACTGTTTCAATCACTGTGCTGTTGTAGTCCATTGGAAATAGTCTAAGACAAATTCAGGCTGAACAGCCTCTGCAGTATAATTACCCCTGCCGTTCTGCGTCCTCACTGGCAAAACCGCTATGTCTTGCTACAAATCCTGATCTGTTAGGTACTACCAGATAGCGATTGCACAACCACATGATTAACTAAAATACAGGCTTTAGATTCTAAGGTAGTTTTTGCAACCCTCAATCTTCCTTCTCTTCCCTACAACTTCCTGTCCTTCTGTCATTACCTTCTCGATAATCAGATATCCCTAGAAGGTCAGAGTATGGGGAATGTCTTCAGTGCTGCAGCAGTTCCTTCAGGACTTGCATCTGATGTGACAATGTCACTTGGCTTGGAGAAAAGTGCTTTTGGAGCAGGCAGGAGGCTGTAATGGAGGTAGTGTAAGCTTCCCCCAGAGCGTGCCTTGGGAGACGTAAGTCCAACACATTAACGTGCCTGGATGTCAAAGCCTGCCTTCAACATCTTGTAAAACCTGTGTTGTCTTTCCAAGAGTGAGCTTATATCTGAGGTTGTGCTGTAAATTCACAAGTGTGAAGTCTGACAAGAGTGATCCCAAACATCCATATTTCAGCCAAAGTGAAGGAACAGAGCCTAAATCCAGGCTTCTCCTAATTGTTCTGGTGTGACTGGATTCTAGCCAGTCAACGCTTGCAGATAAGCAAGACTTGCTTGATGAGAATCCAGCCAAATGGTGTGAACTTCCATTTCCAGTTTTCTCAGTTCACTGGTTTCAAAAGAAGGTATCCACATTAAAACAGCACTAAACATGGGTTTCATCCAAAACGATCGTATTTTCTAAGACTATACTGCATTATTTTCCTTAAATACAAGAAAATAGAATATCTAGGATTTTGCAAAGTAAGACAACTGGGAAATAAGGTCAGTGGTCAACGGTGTGTTATGCCAAAGTATTCATTTGAATGACTGTGCAGTAGCCTGGCAGACTGCAACTAGGAGATGACTACCTAGTTTGTCTCCATTCTCTAAACAAATGGTAACACTTGAGACTTACAGCTAATTGGCATGAAAGCAAAGAACTAGGTAGGAGAAATATTTTTTGCTGTATTTATTTTACTTTCCTATCCTTGCATTCTCATCAGTGTAATGATGTCCTGGTTTAAAATAATAAAGTGCAAATACTTGTGGTCACTTGAAGAGAAGTAACAAACACCTCAAGAGCTTGAGAAGTAACTGTTCAGCTAACATCAGAAATGCAAACAGTCAGAGTGGATGCACAACAAGGGCTTCTAGCACTTTATTCTGTAAGAACTACAAATCTGGCCAAGTTCTTGATTTTTTTTTTTTTTTATGACCAAATTCTTTGGCTGCAGCACTGTCTTGTCAATGCTGTAGCTAATGACTGTCTCGGGCTGATGGCACTGAATTCAGTGCAACTCGGACCTCTTTTGTGTTCTTCGAAAGAACCTTCTTCCCTACTAGACTGAGGGGTGAATGATGTCCATTTAGTACATTATCCAGCATATGTAGCCCTAGAATTAGTGATCCACACATCATTTCTCTTCTGTGGTACTTGAGCCCATCAGTCACATAGAACAGGAGCTCTGTTGTAGGCCAGACTGGGATAAAGGTAAGATACTGAATCTGTGGTTGGGACAAGAGAACCAATAACAAAAGAAATTAGCTGGAAACACTTATAAGAAATGGGAAAATATTTCAGCTGTGAACTACATTCTAATGTTAATTTGTAATATGAAAGCAGAAAGAATGATGAACTTGCAAGATCAGCAGATCTCTGCCCTGAGGGACAAGCCCCTCAGGGCAGTCTGTTATACATGTTTCAGACTTCAGTGCTTGAGGATACATGAAAAGGGAAAACTTGATAGTGGCAGAAAACCATTTCTAATGCCTCATTTTCATTTTGCTTCCAAATACAAAATCATAGCTTTTAGGTGGCACTTAGAATGCTGTGTGTCTGTTGCTTAGTAAAACCAAAGCACAAATCAGCTTTGCTTAGTACAATTGAGCATTGCAATTGGAAACAAACATGAGTTGTTAAATTAGTGATCTGTGATACTTTTAATAACTTGCTTTTTAAGAAGTGATTGTAGGACAGTTATTGAATTTCATTCATACAGCTAGTCCTCCAGAACATGTTTTAAATGCTTTTTGAAGCATAAATGATAGTTTCTTTTGTATGGTCACTTCTGTGCCTGCTTCCCACTTATGCTTATCATTCCTGCAGAGGCTTGCAGCTGTAGATGGTATGTGAGTTCTGCAGCACACAAAGATTTGAAATCATGATACATAGTAAGGCTATTAAAATTGAATACAAGCACGACACAACAAAAACCCTATCATTAGGCCATTCTACCTGTTTTGTTTTGAATCACCTGTTTGTAAGATGGGTTGTCCTACCTCTCATTTGTGTGCAGGATATAAAATCAGATAAACCAAACTCTTTTTTGATAAACAAAAGAAATGTGTACTTGCATGTGGTATTTTCATAGTGACTGAAAGTAACTGAAGCTTCTTGCCACTGCTGAAGAGCAAGGTATTACACGAAAACAAAAGTTTTATTCTCCATCAGACTACATGACTTTCTCCTTTCAGAAAGATTTTGTAGATTTGAATCTAACATTCTCAAACTGCATCCCAATTTAGTAATTCATAGAATCACAGAATGGTTTGGGTTGGAAGGAATCTCAAATATCATCTAGTTCCAACCCCCCTGCTACGGGCATGGACACCCTCCACTAGACCACATTGCCCAAAGCCCCATCCAACCTGGCCTTGAACACTTCCAGGGAGGGGGACTCCACAACCTCTCTGGGCAACCTGTTCCAGTGCCTCACCACTCTCACAGTAAAGAATTTCTTTCTAACATCTAATCTAAATCTCCTCTCCTTCAGTTTAAACCCATTACCCCTTGTCCTATCGCTACACTCCCTGATAAACAGTCCCTCACCATCTTTCCTGTAGGCCCCCTCAGGTACTGGAAAGCTGCAATTAGATCTCCCCAGAGCCTTCTTTTCTCCAGGCTGAACAATCCCAGCTCTCTCAGCCTGTCGTCACAGGAGAGGTGCTTCAGCCACTTCAGATGATGTGAATAGTATTGATGCTTCTAGCCTCCTTGCTCCTCTGTTACTGTGAAGAATGATCATCTATGCCAACCTCCAAGTGTGTGACAAGATCGTTTTTGTATTGTATGACCAAAACTTAATTTACCTGTTTTGTCTTTCAGGCAGAAGTAAATCTAACATGGGTTGGACACCTCTTCACCTTGCATGCTACTTCGGACATGCTGTTGTGGTAGAGGATTTGCTGAAGGTATATTTCTATTTGCTTCTCTGTATAAGGTAGAAAATTCTTTGTTATGCCGGAGGCAGTTTGTATTTATTCAGGGTTTTATGATAAAAGAAAGGTGGCTTTGTAGAGAGGTGGAGCCACTCCCATAGTTTATGTGCATGTAACATAGAGATAACTAAGCTGATTGTTAAAACTAAGGAATGAAATAGTTGCATATTAGGATCAGCCTGGTTTACAAGGACCTAAAATAGTGACACTGGAAGTCTATTCAGTAGTATACAGCTGTTCTCTGAACAGTATTTACAGTTATCAGTACTTAGCTAACTTTCTCATGGAGTATGTATGTTTGTCCATGTAACCATCTGAATATAGGAAACAGATGTGTAGTATATAGGTATGCACTGAAAGCTTCAGTCCTTTTCAAGCTCAGTGGATATCAGTGTATAGTAAGGCATCATCTAATACTAGTAATGCAAATGCTTCTGGGCCTGATCCTGCTTACCGTAGTATGTAAAGTATATAATTTAGGCAATTTCACTGGAGTTGCAGGAAAGGCTAAAGTGTTTCAAATGCAAAAGAATCTGTGTTATCTAATTTTATGTAGTGCATAGAACTATGCTCAGAATTATGTGCAAAGTAACTTGTATGCGTTTCTTTCCAGGCACAGGCTAACATAGTTTGACTCATTATTAACATCTTTGAAATGATGAACCTCTGTGCTCAAAGCTGACCTATTTGTATCTTCATAGCCACATCTGCACTGCATTTGAAGTTGTTTCTAGTTGAGTTTGGTTTTGTTTTTTTTACCCTCAGCTCTCAGGGTAGCTTCAACCAACTCTAACTGTATTACAGCCTATTCCTGCTTGAAGGGTTTTGCTGTTGATGGCAGGAACAGGCTAAACAGCCTCTAATGCAAAGGCAGCAAATCTAAACTTGAATTGCATTCAGAATAAAGGCTGCCAGCCAAAATCATGACTTGAAAGCAGGAAAGAAGGTTGAGATTTCTTTGAGAAGTTCTTTTCTTATGAGCACACCTGCTCAGTAGATAATGCTGTTCTCAATCCAAGAGGGCTTCTCAAAGCAAAAGGTAAAGTTTTGTCACTTAATGCATTTATCCACATTTCCAGAGTTGGAAGAGTATATGTAACTTTGCACTTTCTTCTTTACTGATGGGGCTTTTGAAAAGGTATCATTTAAAGAATATGTTGAATACTAAAGGAGGCTGTGCACCTCTGAAAGCTAGGCATATATAGGTGCGTCTGTATTCTTGTGCCTAGATTTTGTGCTCAAAGAGCAAGTGGATGAGGCATTATGAGAGACAGAGCTCTGGAACTAGAATCAGGTTTATCAGTTAACTTCAGGCAGGCAGCAGTGACCTGGCTAAACTATGTGATCTAAACATATGTGATAGTTAACTATGTCCTGCCCTCTTTCTGACCCTTTGAGAGGTTAGGTAAAGTGATGTAGAATAAATGCTTGAAGAAAGGAGGATAGGATTTCTTGGTTTCCTGGAACAGTGCCTGTGCAGTGTGACAAGCAGTCTTCCTTTCAGACAAAAGGTATGAGATGGAGAAAGTGTATGACCAAAGGAAGGGAGATTTAAGACAAAGCTTGTAGAAGAGAAAAGGGAGGAGAAGAAAGGTTAAGTTTCAGATGGTACCATCTTAATGCTGACATGGAAGTTCTCACTTCAGGTGAAAGGGCAGCAATAGGTGCCTAGAGAGAACACCACTTGTTAAATGAGGAGTACCAGGAGGGCGGGCTACTCTGTGTACATCTGTAATAATATATGCATGCATGTTATCAAGTACCACTGCAGTTCTTTCAGTAGGTTGTTTGGGGTTTTTTTCCCAACACCTACCCACCGCCACCAAAAAGATAAAACAAACCTCAAACTAACACCATCCCTGCCCCTGTGTTTAAACTTATTTTCTCTATAATTTCCTCTCAAAAGAGAGAGAGATGCCTGGAAAAAGTGCAGGAGGCTTTTCCTTTTAAGCAGTTTAGACAATGCTTGTTATTCATCTTACGTATTTACTTTATCTTCACTTCCAGAATGATTGTATTACAGTTCTGATCTGATTTGCCGCAAGTGTCCGATCCTCCCCTTCCCCCCAATCAGAGGGAGTAGCTATGTAGTTCTTGTTGGAAGGCCTTTCAGATGTCTTTTGGTCTTGCTGTTTAGGCTGGTGCAGATGTGAATGTGCTGAATGACATGGGAGATACTCCACTCCATCGTGCAGCTTTCACAGGACGTAAGGTAAATGATGTTGTCTTTTTTTTTTTAAGCCTTGATCATAGAACTATTAAAGAAATACTAGCAATAAGATCACTTCAAAAAGATGTTTTTACGGTGTCTAAAAATGACTTACTGGTTTTGGTACAGTGTGTTCAAAAGAACTAAGCACATTGCCTAGCTGGTATAACTTTCAAAACCAAAAACATGGTACAAATTTTTTTTCTGAAGATGGGAGAAGACTGGTCAGTGGTTTTCCTTGGTATACTTTGCCAACAAAAAGCTAAAAAGATAGGACAAAGATTTTGCTGTCAGAGAAACAGTAGTTATCTTCCACTGTAGCACTGTGCAACAGTTGCGTAACTAACCGATGTTGCTTCTGTTCTGCTTCTGCTGTGTGTCAGAGAAAATGCTGAAGTGTAGCACTACCTCTAGCTGCAGGTGCTAATTGCTATGTGGAAGCCAGTGTAAAGATCTCTCATCTACTACTAAAGTACAATGGATTAATTTGTGCTTGGTATGTTTGACACAGTAAAAGGAGTAGGGATTGTTCCTCCTAACTAACTGCATATTTACAAAGAGAAACCACGTTGTTTTAATCTTAGTGGCTTCTGGAGGGAAAAAATATAAATTAGGTCCATCTGGTGTCTGGAAGTGCTGTTTCTTTTTAGAAAACTGAAACTAAAGAGCTTTTTATAGGCCTGTAATGTGAGACTCATTTGTTCACCATCTGCTACCCTTCGTTTCCAGACTAGTACTGCCTCTATGGGTAACCTCTTGTCCCTTCTGAAGGAGTGACTACTTAGTCACTTATCTGTGACTTACCAAAAGAGTCAATTGTACTATTTTTATCTGTCAAATTCAGTATTTGCACCAGGTACAACAGCTTTTAAATCAGAGTGGGTCTGTTCAGCTGTAACTAATCTCTTGTTAGTTCCTTCAGCCTGACTGATGTGAGAGAGGTTGCAGTTAGTCTCACTCTTCAATCTCTCTAAAACATCCCTTCCTGTTTTTGTAAGTCAGCAGTGGTGAGAAGCTATTGTACAGCTCACTTTACAGGATGTCAACAGCTGGAAAGCCTGATTGTGGCCTTGCCATAACAGATAAGCAGTGTTTTTCAAATTGTTTTCCAGGAGGTGGTGATGTTACTCTTGCAGCATAATGCTGATACTTCTATTGTTAATGGGAGTGGAGAGACTGCAAAAGAAGTTACTCATGATAAAGACATAAGGAATATGTTGGAAGGTAACTTTAATAGGTGACAGTCTGGTTTTTTTCAACAGTTGTACATTCTAAAAGCTGGTTTTCTCTTGCAAGTTACAGAAGCTCAGTTGAGTTTTCTCTTTAAACTTGGTCATTAGAAATAAAAAAAAGTTAGGTTTTGGTTCCTGTCCGCAGTACTGATGTTTGTTTTTTTCCCCACAGTATGTCTGCAAGTGACTTGGAGAATTAAGTATCATGAATGCCAATAGCATTATTCAAGGATAAAATTTCTGTAGGATGATAGGAAAAGTAGAAGAGAAACTGGAAAATACACAGGAAGGATCTGGTGGGGGTGTCACATAGTTGCCTGGTTTTCCTTTTTACTAGGGAGCGGGGTTGGATTGTAAGTGTTTAAAAAATAATAACAACATATATATGTGCATTTGTATACACACACATCTTGTCAAATATTACATGGTTTTGAACATATTTTTGCTGTGATGCAGACTTTTCTTAATAAATACTCCATTTATACCTGTCCCAAATAAATAATACTGGAAACTCTTGTTTCTCTAGGCTTGTTTTGATACAGTTTCTTGAATGCTGTACTTTATGTGTACTTGCTACTTTGAGGCTGACCTTAAATTTGGGGTTGTTTTAAATAGCAGTGGAAAGGACACAAGAAAGGAAACTGGAAGAAGAACTTTTAGGAGCAGCAAGAGAGGGGGAAACGGGGAAACTGACTGCCTTGGTAAGAATTCAAGTGCTTATAATTCTTTTGTGTCAAGTGGTTCAAGCCAGAATGCTGATCTAACAACATGTGACATTAGGCCTTGCATTTCAAAGTGCCGTTTTCACGTCAAGTCATAACAGGTTTCTCTTGGAATCCTCCAGTGAGTAGTTGGACCTGTGATCATTGAATTACAATTTTAAAACTCATGCTGACTCTTGAGCAAGTCCAAAGAACTTTCTCCACTTGTTCTATAGTGTAAACCTCCTTGACCTTCCTACCCTTAGGTTAATAACTCTGTGAAGAACTTGCGTAGCTCTTTTGAACTGCCCCTTATCTTGAGAATTCCTTATACTTTATGTACCGATTTTCAGACCTTTCTGCTTCTACTCTAGCTTTTTTTTTTTAATTAGCAGACTATAATGGTCATGAAACTTTTGCTGCTTAAATCTGTTTCTTGTGAGACCTAACACACCAGTATTTGTTCTCTGCTGCCCTGCTTTTGGAACAGAGCGCCACTTACTTGAAAGATAGCCTTTTATTGTTAATTCTCCTTTATCTTGATTATTTTTACCTAAAAAGACTCTACTGTGTGTTGTAATACAGTTGTCTGGAAGAGATAATTTAATGGTGCGGTTTCTCTAAACCTCCAAATTGGAATTCGGACCACTTTTTTTCCCTCCTTTTCCTGCATGCGCCTTAACTTTAACTGCTCTTTCTATTGAAGTTTCTTGAAGTCAAATGCTAGTGGTTGCTTTTGTGCTTCTGTCAAGATTCTCACTGGATCACATATGTTTTGCTACTGAAAGTTAGACCTTCAGTAGGTGAATCTTAACTCAGGCTTTTTAGTCCACTTGAGGGAAACCCAGTCTGTTCTTCCTGTGAGTTCTCAAAAACATACTGTATGCTCACTGAAATGACTGGAGAGCTTTTTATGTCAATGAGTTGATGCATGAAACTTTCTTCAAAATATTGCCTTTGATGAAGGGTAAGCTGCTTGAAAGCACAGGCACATGGCTTAAAAGGGGCGGAGGCAAGAAGTCAGGAGAGGTGGAGTTAAGGCAGATGCAGAACAGCTGGTCAGAAAGAGCTGAAACCTAGGAATCCTCAGGAGCTGAAGTATTTGATGACAGTATTAATGAGGTTATACTTCCACAAGCTGTCTCTTTTTGACTTGTGTTCTCTTTTCAGTTGAACTGTAAATAACAGCTGTAGCAGTTCATCCTTTATAGGACTATATCTGAAGCACATTTAAAGTGGTTACTGTCAATGCTAACTTAAATTGCTGCCATGGGAATTCTGTTATTAAGTAATTTCTCTAAGACATCATATGGCTAAAGCAGAAGGCTTAGACTTGAGTGTCTCTAAAATTGTTGTCATGCACTTGTGACTAGTTTCCTAAGACTGCTTAACAGTAACTTGGCCTTTCTATTAAGGCAGTACCATTTGGCTTGGAAGCTTAACTATAATGGCTGATACTGCATAGAATGGTTTGGGTTGGAAAGAACCTTGAGAGATCATCTAGTCCAACCCCCATGTACACATCCAATAGCCACGTATTTCAGTAAAGTGTAGTGGTATTTTAGGGCAGTTAATGTCATGCTTAGTGACCCTTCTGTTTGGGGTCAGTTTCTTAAAACATTCATATTATGTCCAAGTAAAACTCAGGGTTTTTTTCCTCAGTTACATAGCTGCTCTACTCCTAAGCTGCTCTACTAAGTTCCCACAATAGTTAGACTTCAAAATGCAGCAAAGCTGTTTGTAGAACAGACTGCCTACACTAGGAGCTTCTAAATGGCCTAGGATAGCTCTGTCACTGAGACTGCCAAACCTGCCACCCTTCTGTACAAAGTTCTTATGCTCTGAAACAGGGTGGCCACGCAAACTTGTTCTGCACTTAGCACTGGCCTCTGCTAACTTTCAGACTGTGCCTGGGAGCCTTCTAGGGAGAACAGTAGATTTTGGCTGTAGAATCAAACAGGGCCATTCTGGCAATATACATGACTGAACTGCAATGCTGGGGAACTCTCTCTGGCAGTTGAGCAGGATAATGTTTCCATGTTGTGTACTTAGAGGTGGAAGGGGTGTAGCAAGCAAAAAACCTGAGAAGTTTTGTACTCTAGCTAAGCATCTTGATTGTTGTAGTCCTTGCCCTTATTGTAACTTTTGCTAAATGCCCTCTTTGTTGCTAGATCTACACTGAAGCTTCCTAGTTAGGAACAGCTAACTTTCAGAAGAATGAATGTGGCATCTGGAGAGGAAGCCAGATAAGTAAGCAAAACTTTGTTTTTTTTCCAGCTGAACAAGCCCAAACCACCTGATATCAACTGTACGGATCAGATGGGGAACACACCATTGCATTGTGCAGCATACCGTGCCCATAAGCACTGTGCATTGAAACTTCTGAAAAATGGAGCAGATCCTAAAATAAGAAACAAAAATGGTGAGTTCCAAATGAAGTTCATAAAGTGTTAAGAGAAGCCAGAAATTTAACAGCTTCTATAAGCTATGTTACTACTCAGTGTTCAGGGAAAATCTTATGGTGCTTTACAAGCTTTGTATCACTAATAAAGGAGGCGCAACACTCACTAAATTACCAGAGACTTAAGAACTGTAGCAAAATACTTACTGTATATGTTCTTATTTTCCAAGCTTACCTATTTCTAGAAAATTTACCTGCTCTGTCTTAACCACGAAATGTGCCTGGCATTTGTTTTCTTGATGCTAAATGCTGAACACAGGTAACAAAAAAAGTGGTAGGATTGAAGATGTGGCCCAAAGTGACTTTTGAGAAGAAGGCTTCTAATGAAAGCAAATCTGGGAAAACGTTACACAGATGTACACACTGTGTACTTATCTGATTAAAGATGCCTCTGTCTTGGTATTTGTGAGTGTTCTAAACTGTTTTATATAGCTGAAGAGCTAAAACCAAACTTAAGTAAGAGCAAAGGCCTCTCTGTGGCTAGTAGAACTCTGAAGGACAGAGCCTTTTTAGTCCTCTGCCCCTGAGGAGCTAAAATTCCCCTGTTCCAAGTAAACGTAGATGCTTGTGGGGCTAAAGTTTAATGGGTGAACACAGTGTCAGAGTGATTATTTTTAAGTAAATCTAGGTTTATTTGCATCAAATTCTCATGCCTTGTCTTGGTTACTAAACAGATCAGACACCCCTTGATCTAGCCCAAGGTGCAGAAATGAAACTGATACTGGGAGGTAAAACTGGAAAGGTAGGCACTTTCATATCCATTTAAAATGCCAAGGCTGTCTAGTTGAAACTATTCCTACATGACCTTTAATTTCTATGCAGGTTATCAACAAACCCCTGAGACGATACGAAGGTCTCCTATGGAAGGTATGTCTTATTCCTTTTCTTAGGAGATCAGCTTAGGAGATCTCAAAGTATGTCACTATGTCCTTTTCTGTACTTAAGTGAGAGTTGATGAATGAGGGAACTTTTCAATAATACATTTGTTAAATGACTTGATTTTAATCCAGTATATTGGATAAATTATAGATGGGCTGGCTGGGTGGAACAGTTACTAGATTCATGGCACTCTGATCTTAACCTCAGTCCCTGAAATCTCTCTTCATTTCATGGTAGTTTCTGTGGCAAAGCTTCATTGTGGTGTGGTTTTGTTCCTTGTCTGTGTGGCAGGCAAATTTTTTTTTGTTTGGGGGTTTTTTTCTGATTAAATGTCTTAATATTTAATATCTATGACTAACGTTTTGCCACAAGTTCACCACCTTCTAGAAATTTTAAGACTTAGAGGTAAGATGTCAGTCAAATGGTTGTTTAAAGCTCGTTTTGCTCTGATACTCAAGTGAGTGTTTTCCCTTGTTAAAAAAAACAAGGTTTCTCAATCTTCTACATGAATGCTTAATTTTTATGTTCCTTAAAGAAATCTTTGAAGTTTTCTTCAGTGTAAATTTTCCTGTGTATTCACTCACAATTGTAATATGAGTAACTGTTTCTAAACCATAACTATGTACTAAAGCTTGTGAAAGGTAAAATGTTGTAGTTGGATATCTCACTGTGGTTTTTCTTACTTGATTTTATAAAGTAGAATTGTGTGGTCATCAACAACCCCAATAATATTAAAAAAATGCAGCATTTAAATATTTCAGTTCTTAATAGCAGGCTCAACAAAACTTTTTGCTTTTTAGATATTAAAAAAAAAAAGTACTGTAATTGTAACGTATTCTCAGGTTGCTGTGATCACCAAGATAAGTAAAATCTAAAATGTTTTCCTAATGACTGCCAGTTTTATGTAATAGCCTTCAAGCTATCAAACTTACTGGGAATAGTTACTCTTCTGCTATTAACCTTACCTAGCCCTTTTTTTTTTTTTTTTTTTTAATTATTTCTCCAGAGCTCACGTTTTTTTGGTTGGAAACTCTACTGGATAGTTCTAGAACATGGAGTCCTTTCCTGGTATCGGAGACAGTAAGTTCTGTGTTTAAATTTCTGAAAAGTGAGTTAAACAATTCCCATCTTCACTTTATTAAATCTCTTCTTCTTTCAAAGAGCTGATGCAGTGAATAATGATCATCGTCAGGGATGCAAGCACCTAACACAAGCTGTCTGCACGGTAGGAAGTGAAATGACTTGCAACTACTGTTTTGGGGTTCTTTTATGTGATGGTGTTCTATACCTAGACAATGAGAACTTCAGCTAGGTTGGTAAGCATGCCCTTGTTATAAAAAAGGGAGAAAGCTTGTGCTCTTGCAAGAAACACAGGTTCTTGTTAAGCAAAGTATTCTTGTATGTAAAGTGGCCATAAAGCTCCTTCACTTCTTTCCAAAGTCTTGAAGATTTAAACAAACATAAAGCTTCCTAAAAGCATGCCACTTCAGTTGTGCAAAACAACTGGACCATATGATACAGACTAGCAAAGCTCTACTTCCTCCTGTGGCTGTCACTGGCTGCTTGGGACTGATTGTGTAACTTAAGTTGATCTCAGTTGGAGAACAGGTGAATTCTGAAGGTGGCTTTTGGAAAGCTTCCTTAAATTCAGTTATGCTTGTGGGAATCTCTTTTGGAAGGATGAACAGAGGACAGAGGGAAAACAGGCCTGCTGTTGTTTATAGTACACAGGAAGATTAAGTGTTTAAGGAAAATGCATTTAGGCTCATTTCAATACTTTTTATTCTGTAACTAACCTTTCCTAGTTCTATAGATGGGCACCACAAGTTCTAACTACAGTTACATATATTCTTAGTACATGAAAAGTGACTCTCTTTTCTATATCTATATATTCCTTAATATTGGTGGTCTTGCATCATTGCTGAGATTTTGTCTGAAACAAGTTGTGCCGATATACGCAAATGTAATATTTTGACATAAAAAACCTCCATATTCTCATTCATGATGTAAAGTGCAAGACAGCACGCTTTGCAAAACTATTCTGACCAAGCTTTTTGTAAATTCTGGTTGTTTTGTGTCAAAACAAGAGGAATTTGTCATTACAAGAGTAATTCTCTACCTTGCTTACTCTTAACAATTTTGTCTTTCTTACTGATTCATTATACTAATTTTGTCTTTTCTCCACATTGCTTAAGGTAAAATCTACAGACACTTGCTTCTTTTCTGTCAGATGTTTTGATGACACTGTTCATCGTTTCAAGATTCCTAAAAATAGCCTTCCTTCTCAAACTAGAGAGGTAATAATGACTCTTTATCAAAAACTTTAAAATGCATTAGTAGTGAGTTCAGTATCTTGATTGAGAGCAACAAAGCTGGTGAGGGGTCTGGAGCACAAGTCTTGCGAGGAGCGTCTGAGGGAACTGGGGTTGTTTAGCCTGGAGAAGAGGAGGCTGAGGGGAGACCTTATCGCCCTCTACAACTACCTGAAAGGAGGTTGTAGTGAGGTGGGGGTCAGCCTCTTCTCCCTGATAACAAGCAATAGGACCAGGGGGAATGGTCTAAAGTTGCACCAGGGCAGGTTTAGGTTAGACATTAGGAAAAATTTCTTCACAGAAAGGGTTGTCAGGCACTGGAATGGGCTGCCCAGGGAGGTGGTTGAGTCCCCGTCCCTGGAGGTATTTAAAAGAAGGATAGATGAGGTACTTGAGGACATGGTTTAGTGGTGGGATGGCAAGGTTAGGTTAGTGGTTGGACTTGATGATCTTAAAGGTCTTTTCCAACCGAGATGATTCTATGATTCTATGATTATCAGGAGGTGGTAACGTAAGTGCATATATTGAATCTTTTAGCAGGACTGTAGACTAAATAACAAAAAATGGATGGATTATAATTCTCTTATTTAAAATTAGCGCCACCTTGTTTTCCAGCTCTGCATGTATTATGCCCTGTAGTTAACTTCCTCTTTTTCTCTAAATTCTCCATGTGGTAAATTTCTATTGCAACTTCCTTCTGTTGTACTTTCTTTCATAGCATAGCTCGAGCAAAAGAATGTTTAACAGTACGTTCAACTTTTAGCCATTCTTTAAGATGACCTAATAAATTATATCTTCTTAAAAGATGGGTCTGAAACAAGAGAATAACCCTTTTTCAGGGGGGCTAATTGGTAGTGTAGTTACTGTTGTACTTCTGTAGGTGTACTAACTAGAAATGAAGTAGAGGTGGAGGCAACTGGAGTACTATGTCCAATTCTGGGTTCCCCACTATGAGGGAGATGTGGACTTACTGGAGAGAGTCCAACAAAGGGCCACCAAGATGATTAAGGGGACCAGAGCATCTCTAATACTAATACTTGACTTCAGCAAGGCTTTTGATATTGTCTCTCATTTAACATCCTTGTTAGCAAGCTTAGGAAGTGTGGGTTGGATGAGGGGTCAGTGAGGTGGATTGAGAACTGGCTGAACAGCAGAGCCCAGAGGGTTGTGATAAGCAGCACAGAGTCTAGTTGGAGACCTGTATTTAGTGGTGTGCCCCAAGGGTCAGTGCTTAGTCTGGTCCTAGTCAACATAGTCTTCAATGACCTGAACGGGAGGACAGAGTGTACCCTCAGCAAGTTTGCTGATGATACTACGCTGGGAGAAGTGGCTGACACACCGGAAGGCTGCGCTGCCATTCAGTGATACCTAGACAGACTAGAAAGCTGGGCAGAGAGGAACCATATGAAATTCAATAAGGGCAAGTGTAGGGTCCCACACCTAGGGAAGTACAACCCCAAGCACCAGTACAGGTTAGGGGTTGACCTGCTGGGAAGCAGCTCTGCGGAGAAGGACCTGGGAGGCCTGGTGGACACAAGCTCTCCATGAATCAGCAGTGTGCCCTTGTGGCCAAGAAGGCCAATGGTATTCTGGGGCGCANCAAACACTTCTCCACTGGAGCCCAGTGACAGGACGAGGGGCAGTTGGCACAAACTGGAACGCAGGAAGCTCTATCCGAACGTGAGGCAAAACTTCTTCACTGTGAGGGTGACAGAGCACTAGAACAGGCTGCCCAGGGAGGTTGTGGACTCTTCTTCCCTGGAGATATTCAAAAGCCACCTGGACGCCATCCTGTGCAATATGCTCTAAGTGATCCTGCTTTATCAGGGAGGTTGGACTAGATGATCTCCAGAGGTCCCTTCCAACCCCTACCAATCTGTAAGTCTGTGAAAGGCTGAGAGAGGTGGGACAGCTCAGCCTGGAGAAGAGACTGCTCAGGGGGATCGTGTCACCTAGAGGGGGAGGGTACAAAGAGGACAGAGCTAGGCTCTTCTCAGTGGTGCTTGGTGACAGGACCAGAGGCAATAGGCACAAATTGAAACACAGGAGGTTCCCTCTGAACATAAGAAAAAAATGTGAGGGTGACAGAGCACTAGCACAGGTTGCCAAGAAGGGTTGTGGAGTCACCGTCCTTCGAGGTACTCAAAAGCTATCTGGACATGGTCCTGTGCAACTAGCTTTAGGTGACCCTGCCTGAGCAGTGGGGGTGGACTAGAGGACATCCAGAGGTCTCTTCCAACCTCAGCTACTCTGTGGTTCTAAGAACAGGAAAATAATCTACCTCTTAATGATGATAGTGCTTGAGGTTTTGTGCACAGAGTTTGTCACGCGTAAGAAGACAGACTTTGTTATTGGGACCTTGCTGTCTGAACAGAAACCTGAAGATGCAAAATACATTCCCTACAGTCTTTTCTTAGTTGATGTGACTTTTTTATGTGACCTTGGATAGACTGAGTTATGGGTGGCATTTGTCCTTAAAGTTTGATTAAGTCTTGGATAGCACTCTGATCACAGACTATTTCATCTTGAATGCTTGTTACAACTTTAAAAATCTATTTTCTGCTCATTAGGTGTCTCATTTTACTAAAGAGTATTTTATTCACATCAATAGAGAATTTTAATTTGTTCTTTTGCACATATGCTGTTACCTTCTGGGGATGACCTTTGAAATATGTATTAACTTGCTTTTCATTCAGAGTTGGCTGGAAGCAATAGAAGACCACTCTGCATATAGCACTCATTACTGCACACAGGAACAGTTGAGTAGTGATGATGAGGAAGATGATACGGTATCTGTTACAGACCTACAGGATACTCTGAAAGTATGTAGTGAGTACTTACTTGGCTCATGCATCTAGGCAATTGCAAATTAGTACTGTTTTGTATTGAAATACTTTAGCGTACTTTTGACTAAAAGTAATGATTCTTTCCACGGATGCATGAATGCTGCTTTCATTTGCACTGCTTAGTGTCACGTATTCCTGTTTGGACTGCAGACCTAAAACAACCTGTTTATCATAGCTTCAGGGTTGTGGTTTTCACTTTTTAACAGCACTACTGCAAGGCAGAAAGTTGCTTGAGACTTTCAGCCAGGAGAGGGAGCCTTATGTACTTGGTGACACCAAGGCTGGACAGTAACAAAGCTAACCTTCAGCGAGCTCTACCTTTATTAAAGAGGCAATGAAATGGCTTAGAAATGATCTTGTAACGCCTCAGGTCACACTAGTGCTGTACAGTGATTGTTCAGACCTGCAATGGAAATGAGTCGTCTTTGGTAATTCTAGCATTCAGCCTGTGATTCTTGCTTTTTGCCATACGTATACTTTTAAAACCTTTTACTTTAAGGGAAAGCTGACACTGCAATGTAAAAATCTTCATGTGACTCAGCTCCAAGTGGCTTGTCCCATACCTTTTGGTACAAGAACTCGAAGTAGCTCATGGCAGAACAGAGATGGGAGAATAACTAATGCTGGCAGTTCCCAGCAGCCTACAGAAGAAGATGGTATTATCTGATAACTGTCCCCAAGTTTGGAATAAGATCTCCAGGCTTGGAATATGATCTTGGGATGGGTTCCTGCATGTCACTGTACTTGCCATACATCAGTTAACCTATGCTTATTTTGGCCCTAGGTTTTCAAAGAACAAGCAATGGCTCTTACAGATTTTCAAACTTTTTATTAAAAAAAGGGAGGAAATGTAAAAGCAGTACATACAACATAACTTTGGGGTTTAGTTTGCTATGCTACTTTAAACAAAATGTAATGTGCATAAATCTTCTGTTTGCTTGTGTGTCTTTGAAGGTACTTCAAGTAATTTCTTTCAGCTCAAATGTAGTGCTCTCTGTCACTGGGAGTCTTTAATGCTCTCCAAATTTAAAAATTTCAGTACAGTTAAGAGAATAAGCATACACTTTCCTTAGCTAGTTCAGAACTGCCTTGTTCTATCCTTGCTGTCTTTCAGAAAGCACAAGCATGCCAACAAAGACTCAGTAAAGAGATTTCAGACTTTCTTGCAATGGTTAAATCTTTGGATGCTACAAAAGGTAAAACTTATTCTTCTAAAATGCAGTTTGTTACCAGGCAACTATTTTTTTCTTTTAAGCAGCGTATGCTTTAATTTCACTGAAATTAAATTTTCAGGAGCTTGAAAATACATTTTTTTCCTCATTGAAAAAAATTCAAATAAAGTAAAATTACAATAATTGGTAAGAAGTAAGATTTCAGATTTGGAGAAACAACTAAGAACATGAAAAGAAATTTTATTAGTGGCTGTAAATGTAGCGAAACAGCTTTTAGATACAGCGCTTACTGAGTAGTATCATAGGTATATAATGTAGGGCTTCACTTTCAAGGTTTAAAAAAAAAAAAATAAAATCTGTAGTTGGTAGCTTATTGCAGTGTAAGTGTCCCCTGAGAGGTACCAAGAGCTAGCTGCTTTGCTGTAGCTTTCCCCTCAAAAAAAACCTTGTCTTGTAGTGAATAGAAACATAATGAAAGCTGAGGCATGATAAACAAGGTATGACTTGAAACCACAAAACTACACAGAGAACTGGAGATGGGATATATTCCACAGACTCCTGCCATGAGTTTTATGCCAGGTTTGAACTCCCTGGGCTTCATTTTAAATAACTGTTAAATTAACATGTATCAGGATTTTTGCAGTGTAACTGCCAAAAAACAGCACAGACATCAAGCTGTTAGAGATTAGAACTTGTTTCATTTAATGCCTCAAACATGTACAAAAGTTGCTCATGTATTAAACACACAAAGGAGTTCTGTAAGAACATTTAAGTGTTGCTCCTTTGAACCTCAGTCCTAGTTACATATTGTGACTAAAAGTTAGAAGCTTAAACTAGAGAAAAAGTTGTTTATCTGTACAAATCTGTAATAGAACATGAGTTTTGGGAGGAAAAAAGTTCTTCCTCTCCATCCCTTTGCTTTCCCAAAAGGAGTCTAAAACACAACATTTTCTCCATGTGCTACTGGGGTAAGTTACTGTGTGATGTTTATGTATCTTGCACTAACTGAATTTTTACTGAATTTTTATTTCATAGAGAAAAGTAAGGTTTCATAATACATAAGTGTGTTTTATTGGGAAGTCTTTGTAATTAATAATACAACAAAACTGAATTCTTAACAAAAAGCAGTTTGAAATTAGTATGAGGGATAAATTCCCTTACTAGATGGAGGGGCAGTTTCTCTGACCCCATATTGCTGACCTGAAGAACTAATGAGGACATCACTTCTTTTCTTTTTTTTTTAAATACAACTTGAGTAACCAGAACCCATAGTAAAGCAAAACCAGATACTATCTCTTTCCTAGAAGCTGCTAGTCTTGGCCAATAGCAGTAATAAGTTCCTTTTTTCCTGCCAATGAACGTTTGTAACTTGACGGGTGAGTGAATTCTTTCCAGGTTCACGTGTAGCCTCTGTAGGTCTCAACAGAGAACTGCTGCGGCTCTCCAGTTCTCTCGCTGGGTTGATGTGGTGTCTTGTGGTATTTTGAAAGTGGTCAAGTCCTCTGGCTCCAGAAGAATGCAGATTTCTGAATTCTAAGTTCCACATGGAAGGACTTTTAAAAGCTTTTGAGTAATATAAAAAGGGCTATTTTGGGACCTGGTGTCTTTGAGATTTATGCATGTTGCTTATTACAAATAAAGCTGTGTCCTGCTCCTGTAATCAATGTGCTATCCCTCCTTCGAGAGGTGCTAGTTGTTCTTGATAGCTGCTGTAAGTAGAGGCTCCTAATTCCAGTCAGTAGTGAGCTTTGGTATCAAAGACAACAATTAGTGTGTGGATATGTACCATATCTTGTGTCCTGCACAAGCAGTATAAATAGCAAAATAAATTCAAGAACTGTCACTGCTGGACCTCTTAATCTATTGGTGTGAAATCAGTTTGAAGCACCTGTATAGCTAAATGGTTTCAACTACTCCTGGAGTCTGTGGCTACTAAACGAACGCTTAGTTTAATTGCCACAAGTATGCTTCCTGAGAGAATGGCTTGCTTGACTTCTGCGGAATTGCTGTACATCACAAAACTTCAGAGGTGAACTCTAATATTTAATAACTTCTACTAGCTGATTGGGTTATTGTAGTTTCCTGCTGGTTCTAGACATGTAGCCCCTTCTATAAATGGTCATAGAAGTTAGGATGTGAGATTGTATTGCTCTGCAAGCTGTACTACTTACCCAGAAGATGAGTCCATGAGAATAAGACTTCCTCTTTTATTGATCAGTGTCCTTGTAACTCCCCATCTGTTTTTCAAATCAAAATCTCCAGCTGCACTGTAGTAAGCTGCTTCTCTTCTATATACCATGGCAGAAGGCAAAAAAAGCTACATTTCTCACTTTAACTTATATTAAACCAGTGCAGTATCCTTTGTATTTGAATTCTATCACCTGGCAACTCTGAGGCTTTTAAATCTAGAAAGCAGTTAAAAGGAGATTGTTGATGCCTGCTTTTCCAGTGTCTTGCTGACGTAGTTTACTGCCTCTGCTTTCTAAGCCACGCTGAAAGAGCAACTCAATCCAATCATGTGCCATTTATACCAGTACTAGGGACAGGATGCGAAAGAAAGAACTTATGCTCCTTCAGTGCCACTTGTGCTTGCCCTTTCCTCACACAGATTTTATGGTGCACCAGCCTTCCTGTAGAATATGAATGATATGTCTGTATTACTTAGAGGAAAACATAATTAAAAGAATCCTGTATCTTACAATGTCCCCCTAATGCTAATAACCTTTTGTGCTTTCAGGAATATCTTCTCCCCTCCTGCAAAAGGTTGATGTGGTCTCTGAAGTATCCCAGGAAACGTGCGAGGCGCTGACTGACTGCCTCAACCTATTCGCAAGGCAAGAAGGGGTATGTATTGTGCTGCGTGGGTCTATAAAGGGACTGAATAGCTTAGTGTATTTTGCTGGTTCCTTGCTTATCTGTTACAAAAAAATAAATGCTCACCCCCATAGAACTTCATATTGTTGGTAAGCTGTCCTTTTGCATGCTGAATGTCTGAGGAAAACTATGCTTCTAGAGAAAGAGTAGCTAAGTTCCTCTACAAAAGGGTGTCTTAGTATTTCAGTGTTGAGAAGAGACTCAGATTTTGCTTACAAACTACTGCTTGTAAAGTTCAAACTGAGTGCTTGAATTCAATAAAGCAGTTGCTGATTTGAAGGTTAAAATACTGAGAAAATTCATCCTATTTTTGTGCTGGCTAACTGAAGTGTTGAACAGTGTTGCTTCTGAATTTTTCAGGCAATGTGCTTAGTGGGTGTGCAAATGCAATCTATTGAACTACTGGCTTTCCCAGTGACAAATATCTTGCATGGTGTTAAACATAACGCAAATGCTTCAGTCTGGAAGTATATGTCAAACTGATTAATTCCTGGGGTAGGAGATCTGGTATTTTTCTCCCCTCTGGAAGATACCCTAGTACCATGGAATAAATTTGTCTTCCTGTATTGTGGTAACAGTAATCCCTCAGTTAAGCTCTTGTTGTCGTCAGTAAGCTGTGTTTCAAAATGAGGTTTGTGTTGGTGCTGTTAGTCTTCCAGTTAAAGTGAGCTGCAAACACTGCCTCCATTGTCTAGGTTTGGTTTAAGATTTTTTTTTTTCCCATTCCTTTCCAAGCCTTTTTGTCTCCAGTCACAAGTCTTCTCAACTTGAGTCAAGCTCTAGCAGAGTGGAACAAGCATTGGTTTTTTACATTGAGGTTTTTTCTTTAAGAAAATCTAATATTACAGTTGCCAGTTCCATTTGTGGATGAGGGGGCAATTGTTACAACAGTGGGTGTATAGTGTTAGTATTCCTTAATTGTGTTGGCATCTTGCTTCAAGCCAGACTAAAATAGCTTTCCAGAGTGGAGTGTGGCAAAACATATGGTGAAATTGTAATTTCACCTTACTTGAACTTGGACAGTCTCAGTAGGTGTTAGAGAGGCCTTATTTCAATCTGGAAGCACATAGATTTGGGCACAGAGAGATAGGCTGAAGTGTGAACTTGAATTTCCACCATAGCTAGTGAAAGCAGTCGGTCATGACAGGGAGAAGATGTGATCCTGGAGAGTTTTGTGTCTTGGTATTTTTAAACTTCAAGCTATTGCAGTTCCAGAATATAATGCGTGCTTTTAAAGATGTCATAAGGGAAATTACAGCAGCAATCTCTTTCTAAGACGTGAACCTTTCCAAAAGGTTATATTCCTTGAGCATTACTGTTCTTAAACCCATAGCATTTGGTTTTGTTGCCTTCTGTAAGACAGGGCCCTGTTCTTTGCCATTCAATGTTGGTTTCTGGGCTGTAGTTCTGTTTGCATTCCAAAAGCAGTATTGGGTTCTGCATTAGCAAGTTATAGGACCCTAATTAAATGCTTTAATATTCCTTCCAAGTATTTAGAAGAGTAAAGCATAACTGAAGTATCAATCTCTAATATAAAAACATGTATCTAAAATAGTCTTTAAAAAAAAAAATCTTTTCGTGTTTTCTTACTCTTCTGATCAGGATCTTGATAATGAAGTTAAGGCTTAGGTGTTGTAAATGTTTCAGAACAACTGCCATGGATCCTCTGCTCTGGCAATCATTGGCTGCTGTTAACTTAGAACTGCCAAACTACCTTGAGGAAGGATAACTCTACAACTGTTGTTTAAAAGCTGCTTTCCTGCCTGTCCTGTTGTCTCCAGGCCTTTCTTCATTGTCCGCTGGGCAGTTTGACTGCAACTTGTCTTACGGGGAGTCCCTGGTTAGAACTTCCTCTGAGTAATGACTTGCTCCACGGTACCTTTCACCCATATTGTGCGTGTCCCATGCAATCTGGTTGTCTCTAGAACAAACGTGTTCTCCAACTCGGTACCTTTTTATCTTGCCTCTTGACGGAGAATTCTTTTCCTGTCTAACTTAAATTGTCAGCATACCAGAAGCCACTGCTTGACTAATGAGGAGACCCTGCTAACTTAAGTAAAGGTAACCACTGCGAACATGCTTTTTGCCTTTTAGTGAAGACGTTTTGTATTGCCCATCTCTGCTGTGTAAATTGTAGCATAATTGTGTACTATGCAAATGAAACTAAAGGAAACAAACAAACAACAAAAAAAAGATAGGCTCAACTGCCTTCCACTTGCGTTTGAAATGGTGCAGCAACGTGATATCCAAATGTTCCATCTGTCCACTGCTTCTCCTTTCCCCAGCGTGGCGTCTCCCCCGGTACTGCCACCCGTGCCGAAGAAGAAGGCGTGACCTCACTGCTCCGCACAGCGGGAGCTGCTGTGACGCCATAGAAAGGAGGGGTGGGGGGGAGAGCGTCCAAAAATAACCCACTGCGGCGGGGCTCCGTGCGGGGCGGACCCGGCGGGCTCTGGGACCCGCGTACCCTGCGGCTGGGCCACCCCGTTCCCGCCTGGGGAGCGGCGAACAGGCGCCCCGGCGGCGGGGCGGGGCAGGGGCGGGAGCGCTCGGCCTGTCAGGCCATTTTTAGCCGGGCTGGGATCCGGCTCGCTGCCCCGCTATTTCGGGTTGGTTTCCTCCGCCCCCCCTCCATCCCCCTGCCGCGCTCGGCGGGACCCGCTGGCGCTGGCGGTGCTCGCCGCCGGGGCGCGGAGCGGTGCGCGGGTTGCGCGGGGCGGGCGCCACTCCCCCGCCTTGCCCTGCGCCGCGCTGCGCCGGGGCATCCGCCCCAGTGCACGGTGTGGTGCAAGGTGAAGGGGCCGCCCGCGGCCCGGCTCGGCAGGTGCCGCCGCTGCAAC
>VXBL01006973.1:0-81907 GCA_013400195.1 Aramus guarauna | reverse complement strand
GGCAGGTGCCGCCGCTGCAACCCGGGGCGGCTTTCCCGGCCGCGCGGGGAGAGGTCTCGGAGCCGGCCGCCTTCCCGAAATCGGTTCCGCGGTATGTAGTGTGCGTGATGGGTCGGGGTCTGGGGCTTGTGTTTTCCTTCTTGACATTGGGGCGAACCTTTCGGTGTCAAGCGGAGAAGGTAGAGGTGAGCCACGGATACTTTTTGCCGAACGATTAGAACATGTCGAGGGAAAAACACGATTGCTTGAATCTCTGTGTTTATTGAGGCGTTTGTGTCAGAGCTAGTGCAACTTGAAACATTTTCTGCAGTGACTTTGGCACAAGGTTAGGAAGTATTGTTTCAAAGCAGGACTTCCCTTGTACTATTTCTAGCAGATACCAGAACCTGCATTCTAAAAGCAGCTTGATTCTAGTATTTTTTTTATTCAAAGATATTTTTACGTAGTTCTAGGAGAAGTTCAGCTTAAGGTTATTTGCACGCTATTATCTCTGCTAGATTTTCTGGGTGAGTTTAAAATTTATCTCCAGTACTCGAGCTGTGTGCACCGAAGCTGTATGAAACAGATAGGAAAGGTGTTCTTTAAAGAAATCGGGTTTTGGGGTTGGTTTTTTTTTTTTTTTTTTAAACTTGCTTCTTCATTAACTAGTACTGGATAAAGTGTGCTGATGAGTATCTTGACTCTCCTAAGTTTCACTTTTACTGTCAAAGGTTATATTTAACAGTTAATTAAGAGCTCGTGTTGCATGGGTTTAGAACAAATAGCAGTTGTGGCTGACTCCATTTGTAGCTTTGATCTTCCTTTGTAGCTGTTGTCATTCTTTCTAGTTTGTGTTGGCTTTGTTTGTGGGTTTTTCTTTTTGTTTTTTTGAAAAGGGTATTTGTTTACAAGCTGATGAAAAAGCAATGAGATAAGGGATTCAGGAAAGGTTTCTTCATTTCTTGGATTAAATGAGTTGTACACTCAGCAAGGTAGAACTTGACATAAATTAAGCTTGTCGCTTTTACAGAAACTTAAAGGTCAAAATACTATGGGTCATAGTCCTTGGATTTAGTTATCTTTACCGTGGCGTGACATGCTATCTCTTTTTATTTACAGTACGTCAGTTATACATACAAATGTGCACACAGTTCAACTAGCAAATACTAATCTCTAGAAGTTCAGGGTACTGCCTTAGTTTATTTCGTATTTCTTGGAAAGATGTGTCTCTGGGCGTTCTTGTGTATGAACACATGCATACTCTTTGGGATACAAATAGTTATCTTTAATACATGTCTGATTTGTGGTCTGGGAACTGTGTGAGCATGGCTGTTACCACTCAGACCTACTACCTTACTGGATTGTGAATGAAGAAGGTGCCTGTAAGCTGTGGCCAGGTGACTCCTTAATGAGACTTTTTATTATGTGTTTCTTTGTGGAGGTGGAATTGAGGGGAGCGGTGATGACGCTCTGCAGTCAAGGGAGAACTATCGATATGGGCAGCCTGAGCAAATCTGTCTACAAAAGTCCTGGAGTCCATCAGTGGTCCTTTTCTGCCACCTGGCAATATAGTCTTGGCTACATTAAACTCTGTCAGCTCTTGGGGGCCTTTGGTGTAGGGGACGGAGAGCTGAAGAGGGGGTGAGGGACTCAACTAAAATCAGGGAAGCTAAAAAAAGAGATTAATTTTATGAGTTCTGATTTAAGGGGCGGGGATTATGTCTTGTCTGGCTGTTGTACTAGACCTAGAAGCATAGAGTCCTTAGCCCCTCAAGTCATGAATACAGTGCCTGTGGTGTTCTGCTCCTTTCTCTACTTAAAGACAGGTGACAGCCCTATTTTTTTTTTTTCTTACTTTCAATCACTGGAGCACAACAGAGCAATTCTGTTCTGTAGCTCTTGAGAGACTTCAGCTTGTTAAGGCCTGTAGGCAGAGGCCCAAACAGGTGAAACACTGTTCAGTCCGTAAACTTGGGGAAAGGAGAGCAGTTTTCAGACAGCTGATAATTGCACTGGGCACAGCAAGAGGTGTCTGGTGTTGAGACACTCGAGGTGTGCTGCATCAAGAAAACCTTTATTGGCTGTATGAGTCTCTGAGTTGACCCTGTTTCTTCCCTTCCCCTCCGAATGAGTAGAAATATACTAGAAATACATAGTGCAACTTGAATCTTATTTGAAAGTAACAAGTTCATTGGAAGGTTCTCCATGCCCATACAGGTGCCCAGGTGAAGACTGATATTTTTCCCTTACACAGAAGAGCACGTGATATAATGTGTTGCGGAATGATGTATAGGCATGGCATGTAAGAAAACAAAGCTACTGTCAGGGAAGTCATTTGGCAGGTTGTTTATCCTGCTCGAACGTCAGCAGTTCTCGTCATGCCTCAATGATTCTTGCTGTACTAATTTTTGAGTTCTGAATATGCAAATGTCTTTCTGTCCTAAGGCTCTAAAGATGAGATATTCAAATCAGAGGAACTTGATAGTGAAATGTTTGCAGATGGCATAGTGTTCTTCCTCTGGAAGCATTTTCTTTCTGCCACTATACTGCAGGCTTGTCGATAGAAAGCTAACTACAGGTCTGTGAAGGCTTATCAGTAGTAGGTAAAGGAAACAGTTTAGTGAGTCCAAAGTATCTAGGAGATAGGGGAGTTAAAGAACATAATTTTTTTTCAGAGACTATCCTAGAGTAGCCAAGACTGCATAGGTCACCAGAGTGGGCAGAAAAGCTAAGCAGCAGCCCAGACGGAAGCTTGTTAAAATAACAAATACTGCGATTCTATTCAGGGAAAAGATAAGTAAATATTACTGCCTTTCTTTTTTATAAAAGGGTATTATGTCTGTTGACAAAATGCTTACATTTTGAATCAATGGATAAGATCCTTGGTCTAGTGCTGTGTATGAAAGGCTTCTGGATGGCAGATGGTCCTGGCTGACTTAAGCATGGCTAGATATTACTATAGGGCAAAAGAGGAATGTTACTGGTCTTTGTAGTACAACAGAGTTCCAGCATTGTTTTTTTCGCTTAAGAGTATGCACTTCAAAAGTTAACATTTTTTCCTTGTAGCTGGTGATATATTTGAATCTATTGGCGAAGTGATATATTGATTTCTGGTGACAGGGAAACTTGCTGACTTGTATCTCTATGAGCCTGTGTGATAGCTGGTCACACAACTTGTCTGAAGGCATTCTCCACTTGGTACTGCATTGCTCTACTCAAAGCATGCTGCTAACCTGTTCTTGCACTTTCCAGAGTGGATTAATGCTTTTTCAAAGCTTGGCTTGTAGTGNGGTTTTTTTCCTTGGCAGTTGTTAAGCAGCCTTGTGTAAACTAACTTGAAATCTGTTCGTGGGCCTCTGGGGAAACATAGCGTAAAAACATACTCGTTTGAAATGAGACCACTTCTCACTGGGCTTTTGCAGCTCCCACTCTGAGTTTTACTTCTGAGGTTTTGTCTACAAGTTCTTTGGGGATTTCATTTTTTAATGCAAACACACAGAGAAAAGGGGCTTAGCTGAGGCTGCAGAGAGGAAAGATCAAGCAGCAATCCAGTTTAATGGAATAGTATTTGATATAGTAAGTTTCTAAAATTGGAATTAGCAATTCTGTTTTCTGTGAATGTATTTGAAAAATGGTGCTTATGTCTCCATGTAAGCTGATGAGAGGAACAAAAAAGAAATACGTAACATTGAAATTTTCTTTCTGTATTCTTGCTACTTACAGCTATGCTGTTTGTTTTCCTCTCTGCCATGCTTGGAAAACAAACTAGAGTGAGAAGGGTGCACACTTTTACGCATCTAGTGTCACTGTGATCTCAGCTGATCAGCTTGTTTTCAGTGTTATGGCTTAATGTGTATGTGATGTGTTTTGGAAGAATGGATGAACAGCAGAGTTCTAAAACTTGCTAGTTCCCAGACAGCCAGTGTATTGTCAGCTGAGGACTGGTAACATTTCAGGACAAAAATGAAGTAGCAAAAACCAGGATTTAAGGCTGAATCTCTGTACATAGCATCATACTTGTTAACTTCGTGATTTTATGTGCAAGTGTGTGACATACTTGACTGCAGCAGCAGTCTGGCTGAGTGGTCTGGTTCTGACTCTGTTGCGTAAAACATCATAATGCTGAACTGGATGACTGTGGTCGCACACTTTTACTAATTCTCTGGACATTGTTCTCGACCTTTCTTTCTTGAAACTTAGGATTTTATAATGCCTTTTTCCTTGTAAAGCTGATAAAAGCTAGTTTCTTAGAAATATTTTTTAATTATTATTCTACACACATGAAAAACAAATTTAATGTAACCTGTCCAGTACTGGATATTATTAACACATACTTTTGAGGGAGATATGGTATTTAACTTTTTATTACCCGTATGTTTAGTGTGGGGTTGTTTTAAAGGCATTATCTGAGTAGCATAAGTAACTTAAGGCTTTGTGTCACTTATCGTCTAAAATCATCTTAAGTATGCCATGTGGTAGAATTTTTGGTATGTTTTATCTGGCCTCCTTAAACATCAGTGATTTCAGATCGCTTGCCTTATGGTCTAGTAGGCTGCTCGTGTGCAATTATGTAGCCCTTCCTTGAATAAAGGAGGTTGAGTCTAAAATTTTCTGCTGTTCTTTGCTGTGTTTTTAGTTGATGTATTTTAGTCACTACTGGTTCCATGAAATAGAGGTCTAGCTGTGAAGAAAAAAAATAATCTCCTATTTAGACAGCACTATTGTATGTGGTAGGATGTGTTGTGGGATTTTGTGGGTGTGTTTTTTTAACTTCACCTGGCCAAAATCATGTATTTTCCCCCAAACCTGCTTTTTTACACCTTTTTTTTTTTTTTTTTTTTTTAAATTCAATGACTCCTCAGAGCTGATACCTACCATTTTTAGAATAGAGGTAAGCCATTGTGGAATTTGACCTCTTCTCTGATTTTTAATCTCGTGAACTGAATGTGTACTTGTTGTCCTCTCTCTCCCCCCAGACTGCAAATAACTTTAAAAGCTTTTTTGGTTTTCATATTAATATTCAGAAGTGTTATCTCTGCTGTGCTGTCCAGTGAAGATACGCATTTGTATAATGCTGACTGCTGAGTCACTGAGATTATCACTAGAATTGGTAAATGGGCTGTGTTTAGAAAGTGTTTATGTACTGAAAATCACTGGTGTTACAAGTTTTCCATGAAGGTACGTTGGAGGCCTGGTCATCAAGGAATGTTAGTAACCTCTTTCTCCAAAGAGTGCTTGTATTGTTCTAACGTTACCCCTTTTAAAATGCATCAATAATATACTTTAAAAATAAATGTGTTCAGTGTTATGTACAAATGGGAAATGCAGGCATATGCTGTCCTACAAGGATAGCTGATAAGCACACACAGAGCAAATGATTCTCCATTTATAGTAAAGAGCTGAGCTGAATGTTGCTGCAAAGGAGTGGTAAGATAGAGGGCCTCTTACAAATGAAGCATATCCGTTTGTTGTGAATAGCCTGAAGAGTCCAGTAAAAGAGGATGTTCAGCTTTGATGTAAGGTTAGCCCTCATCTGAATATATCATCTTTATAGAATGTGTTTGGGAGTGACACCTGTGATGCGCTTACTTTGCTTGCATAGCTTTATGTTAAAGCACTTGTAGGGTAAACGTGGACTCAGTGGTTGTGAATAGGGATATTTTCCCTCCTCTCATACTTGTCACTGCTACATTATTAACATTGAAATTTGACATCCATGCAGTATCTCTTGGATCCATAGGTAGGCTAGGAGACTTTGAGAATGGCTTTAAAGCATGCTTACTTGAAGGAAGTCTGCAGTATACATCATAATGTAGGGAGTCTCTTTAGCTTAGAAGTAGAACAGTTTAGTCACAGAAGCAGACTATAAACTTTCATCTGCTTCAGAGAGTTTTGTGCTGCCAAAGCCACACTGTTTCCACAACATAAGCTTGTTCAGATGTGTTGCTTGACCCTTGAATAGAAATACAGCTTCCCATAAATACTGACATTTAATAGTGTTGCTGTTGCAGGTCCCTTTCTTTGAGTCAAGAGCTATGGTGGGAGAAAAGTTAGGGAGAACAAAACTACTCTCACCTTGTCTGGAAACACTCAGTTTAATTGTCCAGAGCATCAGCCTCTAGGCCTTGTGCAGATCTACCGTAGCAGAAAAGCATCAGCAGGAGCTTGGAGGGTTCAAACTGATAGATGTGAACAAATGCAGCAGTCGTACACAGGGATTTTATCATTGTGGTGGCAAATAATCTTAAATTGTCAAGATAATGATGTAGCTCCTCTAGGTAATGTGGTAATCCATATATGTCAGTAGTGTATATCTTTCTGGAAATGCCAAGATGACTATTAATTGTAGAAGTATTCTGTGTCATGCATGCAAATTGGATTGTCTGTTGTTCTGGTGAAACACATTGCTTCAAGGTCGGACAAATCAAATTGAGATGAAAATGAGCTGACTGAGCCTTTAAGATGGCTTGAAACCTTAGACAGTTGCATCTGTGCCTATGGATAGCAGACATCTAGTTTTGTCTGACCTGTATCTCCTCCAGCTCTGAAGCCACATTTCAGGTTAACAGCTAAACTCTAATCTCACAGAATAACAAAATGGTTGAGTTTGGAAGGGACCTCTGGATGTTCTCTGGTCCACCCCCACTGCTCAGGCAGGGTCACCTAGAGCTGGTTGCACAGGACTGTGTCCAGATGGCTTTTGAGTACCTTGAAGGATGGTGACTCCACAACCCTTCTTGGCAACCTGTGCCAGTGCTCGGTCACCCTTACAGTGAACGAATGTTTCCCAATGTTCAGAGGTGTCGTGGTTTTACCCCACCCAGCAGCTGAGCACCACGCAGCCACTCGCTCGCTCCCCCCCATTGGGATGGGGAAGAGAATCAGAAGACTAAAACTCATGGGTTGAGATAAAAACAGTTTAATAGGTAAAGCAAAAGCTGTGTGCATAAGCAAAGCAAGGAATTCATTCACCACTTCCCATGGCCAGGCAGGTGTTCAGCCATCTCCAGGAAAGCAGGGCTCCATCACACATTACGGTTACTTGGGAAGACAAATGCCATCACTCCGAATGCTGCTGCCCCCCCTCTTCTTCTTCCCCCAAGGTCCTTATAAACTGAGCATGACATCATATGGTATGGAATATCCCTTTGTTCAGTTTGGGTCACCTGTCCTGGCTGTGTCTCCTCCCAACTTCTTGTGCACCCCTAGTCATCCCACTGGCAGGGCAGTGTGAGAAGCAGAAGAGGCTTTGGCTCTGTGTAAGCACTGCTCAACAATAGGTCCATATAACAAAAACATCTGTTATCAACACTGTTTCCAGCACAAATCCAAAACATATCCCCATACTAGCTACTATGAAGAAAATTAACCCTCTCAGCTGAAACCAGGACAAGAGGGAGCCTCCTGTGTTATAGTTTGTGACCATTGCCTCTGGTCCTGTCACTGGGCACCACTGAGGAGAGCCTGGTTCTATTCTCTTTGCACATTCCCTTTAGATATTTGTATAGATTGATAAGATCTGCACTGAGCCTTCTCTTCTCTAGCCTGAACAGTTCTCAGACACCCACACAGTAGCTAAGAGGCAGTCCAGTACAGTAGTTTTAGACAACTTCAGGAAACAGTGTGTCACAGGTCAGCTGATAACATATGATCAGTGTTTTTTTACTATTGTCTTTGCTCCCACATACAATGTCTTGAATCTAAGAAGCAACATGTCACTCTAGGCTGTTGAATACTGCTTCAGCTTGGGGTGGGGAGAACTCTTGGTGTTCCTTTAGATTTAGACTTTAATCAAATCTACCTTCTAGTTTTATTCTAGCAGCCAGTGTTTTTTCATAGAATCATAGCATAGTTTGGGTTGGAAGAGACCTTTACAAGCCATCTAGTCCAACCCCCCTGCAATGAACAGGGACATCTTCAACTACATCAGGTTGCTCAGAGCCCCCTTCAACCTGACCTTGAATGTTTCCAGGGATGGGGCATCTGCCACCTCTCTGGGCAACATGTTCCAGTGTTTCACCACCCTCATTATAAAAAATTTCTTCCTTGTATCTAGTCTGAAACTACCCTCTTTTAGTTTAAAACCATTACTCCTTGTCCTATCACAACAGGCGCTACTAAAAAGTTGGTCCCCGTCTTTCTTATAAGCCTCCTTTAAGTATTGAAAGGCCGCAATAAGGTCTCCCCGGAGCCTTCTCTTCTCCAGACTGAACAACTCCAATTTTCTCAGCCTGTTTTCATAGGAGAGGTGCTTCAGCCCTCTGATCATTTTTGTTGGAGAAGTTCATAAAAGAGCTTACTAGAAGTTTAAGCTGGGGCAACTTCTTCCTCTGAGCTGTGGATGCTACTGGATTGTATATTGGGTGGTAATAAGAAGAAGATCTATCAGTAAATTGCTTCACTACAGTGCTAAATATGTATGTCAGGGAGAACAGGCTTACTTTATCTACTGAATTCATCTTTAGTTTCTTTTAGCACAAGAAGGATCTGAGTAGCAATGAGTAACACATTGAATTCTTGCAACAGAGAAGGTAAAAACAGCAACAAAGACCACCCCCAGATAAAGGTAAAAGTGTTTGAGATCATTCATAAAGAGAGATGATCTGTTTCACTGAGGGAGAATATTTGGATTATCTAGCTGTTCTGCATGGCAATAATGGTGCTCTATGATGTCTCCTTGTAATATATCAGTAGGTATCATATTTTGGGGTAATCGTAGTGGGTTTAGACTCTAGCAATTATTTCTAACAAAAATAAGAACTGGGAAGCAGTATTTCAGATTTCATTCTCAAGATGCAAATGTCTCTTTGCTAATTTCATCTAAGGTTGTGACCTTTCAATTTGGATTTCTGTAGCCCAAAGCATAGTTACCTGTCTGCCCTAACTGCCAAATTAACTTGCGTATGACACAGTCTAATTTCAGGAAAACTTGAGCCTACCCAGGGCTTAGCTGATGTCTGCTGGCTGTTGCCTGCTTAGAGGTAAGGACAAAACAGTGTGTCTCAGGAAAACCGTGATTAAGAAGAGACAAATTTCTTAATGCTGCAAGTCCTTCTAAAATCTGAAGTGGGATTTTTGCGTTGGTGTCCATCTATGAAGTCTGATTCTTTAATATTGGAAAGTTGAGAAGAGCATGTTCTGGACTATAGCAAATGAGAATGTTTTCCAAGGTGGATTTCATTTGGAGATCGGAACTCTAGCACTGCATTGTGAAACTCACCATCAACTTCTGGCCTGTGTAGGAGTTTGTTTTCATTTTTAACTAGTTTGGGTTTTATTTCATTTTAGATGCTAACCAGCAAATCAGAGTTTTTCATAAAAGCAGAACAACTGTGCAGCATGCATGTTTGTTTTGGAATTGCTTTTTAAAGACCTTGTCAGTTATTCTTCATGAATAATTAAAGATTCCCAGTGCGGAGCTTGTAGAACAGACAACCAGCTTCAGAAGTGTTAATTTTTTAATAGGAAGCTGTTTTCACTCTGAGTCAACAAGGTGTCCAGTTGTGTAGCAGCATTAGTAAGCCAGCAAGAGCCAACAAAAACAGTAAAAACATGACAGTTGCTTCAAAGAGAAAACATTAATACACACATTTGCTGTGATCCAACTGGGAAGAAGTGTGGGGGAAAGGATGCAAAGGGGTTGATCAAAGTAATTAGTGGTGTATACCAAAGAATACTTAAGGGAAGTAGTAGATCAAAACTGCCTTAAGACCTATTTTCAAAACAGTCCTTGAGAATAAAAAGGAAATGTTTCCTGTGTATGTTCTTAAGAACCCTTACATCTTAGTCTGGTGTCTCTGTGAAACTAGCAAACTGCAAAGATGTTCAGAGTCTCTCAAAAGGAAAAGATGCAAAAAGAGGCCCTACCAGATCTGCAAATGTGCAGCAATATACTGTTCTGGTCCTGTGGGCATCAGTGTAATATATCAGCTTGAATGAGACCCTTAGTTTAGGTACGGTTACTCGTGGCATACACCTCTGAGGAAATAGATGCTTAATCTCACTAGGGCAGCAAAATATCTTTGGGGTGTGGTTTTTTCTGGTAATCTTGTAGCTCTGCAACTTGAAACAAGCTTCCCAAACCACATACATCACTGCTGGTGTCATTCACTCCCAGCTTGTTTTGGCATAAGCTATTGGCAGATGTGAATAGCACCCATATTTAATTTCAACTTTACTCAGAATAGAAACAATACTGAACAGAAAATGACAAAATCAGAAGACTTTTTGTTTAAAGTCCTGATATTTGACTAATCACTGTTATAATACTGGAGTACGAGTAGGGACAGCATGCACTCTGGAAACTGGCAACTTCTGCAGCTTTCCAACCCAAGTAGACTTCAGGAGATTTATCAGTTTACTGTTGTCTAAGTAAAATGTAAAAAACAGATAATTCTGAGAGGAAGACTTGGAATTGGCATTGTCTCACTTAAGAAACAAACCAGAAGAAGCTCTGTTAAGTCTTGACTGGTGCAGAATCACTTTGAAGAAAGCAGTTTCTCTGATAGAAAAGCTTAAACCTCAGCTTTTAAGCCAAAACCATCCTTCTAATCTGCAATCAGAAATGAAGTCTTTGCAGTTCTTTCACTCCTAGATGGGTTCTTGGCTCAGAACTGCAACATTCTCCACTGGTTAAAACTGTGGTGTTTCATCAACCTCCGAATAAACAAACTTTGACATAGCTAAATGTGGAAACAGGAGAGAGGGTAAGGAAGGCAGCAAGGTCCATGCTGAGGAGGAAGTGTTAGTGCCTTAGGAGAGAGAAGTGGGAGGCAAACAGTCTTTGCGCCTAGCATGTGGATAGTTCAGAAAACGTTCATCCAGGCAGTGTTGAATTATGATGCTTTATAATAGACTTGTATGTTGGAAGAAGTGTAGTGACTGCTCTCAGCATCTCCAGCTCTTCAGTAACAGTTTCTTACTGCCTTGATGCATGTCTGTGCTGACATGATCCTGCCAAAGTCTGAGTTTCTTCTGTCCAGATGATAGTTTGGCTCTTGCTTCTACCAGTGGTTCCACTGTCTTTTTCTAAGTTTTATGGTCCTTTCCTTCATTAGCAGAATTTATTTTTTTAATAAATCAAATATAGAGAAATATTATAACACTGTACATAGAAGAATGAAATGTAGCCTTTCCAAACCAACCCTGTTAAACTCGTCCCCTTGAACTTTTGAAGTGAATGTTCGTAGTTGACTAACAATGCATCCTTGTGTTCATCTGGGGAATGATTGAGGCAGAGTCATATGACTTGATTTATGAAGGCTTTGGTTTCTTCTATAGGCTTTGAGTTGGGATGTAAGTGAATAGATTGTCAGGACTTCAAATTGGTATGTATGGGGTTTGCTTGTGTGTATGGGAGACTTTGTACAGAAAAGAACTTTATTGGTGGTGTTTCCTGTATATGGGTCTGAAATAAAGCAAAATGTTACGTTAGTCTTCTGAGATTTTTTTTTTCCTCTTTTGAATTTGATGACCTCAGTATGATGTGGTATTCTGATGCTGTAGCTGTAGAGTCAGCTGGCCAGACTTCTGAGATGAAGGCTGATGCTGTCTTGTGATACAGTAAGTAACCCTTTACCTCTCATCAGTGAGCTCAGTTTACCTCCTTGATTAACTCAGCATATCTTGTTTTGCATTTCAGTAGTTGCACCAGCAGTAGTTCAAGTCACTGGCAAGCGCTAACTACTCTATTTTTAACTAGAGATCTGGTAGATCTTTGAAGCTGGATAAATGGTAAACTTACAGGACAGAGAGAGAAAACCTAAGCGAGAAACAATGGTTGAAGTAAAGCATGACTTGTTTGGATCAGTCCTCTGTACCCTGGGGTGTGAGCCAAGGCTACGATGAAGTTTACAAGACATAGTTTATTCCAGCAAATGAAGAGTTATGATACAAGGCCTTAGCATATGTTAAGATAGCAGATGTTTGTCACAAGTTCCTTGTGGTTGATGGTGATGGGGAGTGGTGGGTGAGTCAGCAGGGGGACTCTGTGTGGAAAAGCCTATGTGTAAACAGATAAGAACTTCAAAAGTTTTATATAAAATATTTACATGCTTTAGGAGTCTAGTGATGTGTTCATGAAACTAATTGCATCTGTTTGGGAACACTTTGTTTTTGCTTTAATGTGAGCTGTCACACTTGCAGTTTTATGATATGTCATAGGAGTATTCATAAAGCACTCATTCCTTTCTCTAGTACTTCAAATACCTGAGACATGCTTGCAAAGAAATGTACTGAAACTAAAACTGTTCCTGTTTTTTTAGGGAGCAGAGGAGGGGAGGGTTAGGAGAAAAGCAGGATTATACATATTCATATCATATACTTACGTGCTTAGTGGGAGTAGAGTAGTCTCATGAGTAGAGGTAAAAAGCCTTTTTTTTTTTTTTTTTTAACATTTTCTTTCTGGAAAACTTCCTCTATTGAAGCTCAAATGTGGTTAGAACTATGAGAACTCCACATGAGAGCAACTGGTTTCTGTTTTCACTTCAGTAATACCTTAAGCAACAACTTAGTCCTGCTCTAAAAAAGGGAGTTTAGATTTTTTTGCTACCTATAGAAGCATATCTTGTAGAGTTAGTGCTGCGGTAGCATACGTTAAAGTTAGCTAACAAAATATATAGAACTGTTCCATTTCTAAACAGATGTGCCTTGGGGAAGATATTCAAAATCTTCACATTTCTTCCATGACAAAATGAAAAGGTAGGCTTTGTTCAAGACATGGAGGCAGACCTGGCTCTTCTCAAAACTGTGTAGTTCTCATTTTACATTAAATGTAAAAGAAAAACAGCTTTACTCAGTGCTAGTTTAAACTGGTCATCACAAAGAACTGGCTTATGCAAGGAGGCGCTAGCAATAGGGACTGTATTGTACTAACAGCAAAACTGCAACTATGTGAGCTTGTCTGTTAGAATAGACAAACAGTGTACATATCAAATTGTCTACGCTGAGGTTGTGATTTGCACTGTTAAACTCAGATTTTTTTGGAGGGGTTTTTGTTTGGCATGAAGATGACGGAAGAAGGGAAGGAATTTGGATTCCCAGTGCTTCCTGTGAGTAGTTTTCCATAGCGTAATGTGTTACAAGGCAGAGCTTTGTAGGTTCTCTCTTTCAGCATAGGTATGTCCTGTTGGAGTAGCTGACCCTGCAAACTTAAGTTTCATATAAATAATGTAGTGTGAAACAAATGGCAGGTTTGACATTTACTTCATTAAAGAAAGCAGGATTACATTTCTTAATGTCAGGAGATGTCCACAGAAAACTGTGAGTTCTGCAATAGCAGCTTTGTTCTGTTTCCTTGGTTATGTGTGAATTGCCAGCCAGGTGTTCAACTAGCCCTTTTAGCTTGCTACTGAAAACTTGCACCTTGTATCTGTGCTTTGTGGCAAGCGTCCCGTAAGTGGTGACGTTTTTGGGAGGATGGAATTTCTGTGGCAGTTAGACAAAGCCATTCATTTCGAAAACCAAAACCTGGCTTCTGAGTAGTCCGAGGCATTGTCTGTCGCAGGCTACTTTCTTGCGCTCAGCTTACTGCAGAGCAGAACTGGTACACAGCATACTGACACTCTGGCAGTCTGGCTTCAGATCCCCTGGTGGTTGCTATGTGAAAGAGGTGGTTCTTCCTTCCTACACAACTCAAAAGTCTGCATATTTTGGGCATTCTTATTCCTAACGCTGAAGTTGAGTGCTTTTGAAAGTGAAATTCAACTAAATCACACTGCAGTGTTGTGAAGTCTCTTTTCTCTCTCTCAGTCTAGGAGAACCTAGAGTTTAAGGTATGCTGTCTTTTAAGTTACTATTCTAATGTTAAAGGCAGGTAGCCCAACATGCTGCTGAGGTGTCTGTATTTGTTCTATGGCTTGCTTGCTATGTGTTGTTTGTTTTTAGGATTTAATTGCAGCTGCAATAGCACGTTGCTGAGATGATCATTTATTAGCTGGGCATACAGTGGTGTGACCCTTTCTTACCCTACAAAAGTGCCACTGTTGTTGGGCATTAATTTAAATTAAAAGCATCCAGCACCAAACAAAGCAAGTATTTTGTGTATTGTACTGAGATGTCTTCAGGATGGACAGAGAAGCCTTGGTTACAGGCTGAGCCGATACAGTTCAAGACTTCAGGCTTTAAGAAAAAAAAAAAAAAATAGTGTTCGGTGCACGTTACTAGTCGCCCACCTACCTCGTGGAAGCTGAGAGTACAGAAAGGAATGGGACTGGTGTTTGTTATGCACAGATAAGCTTTTTGATATTTTGGAATAAGCACATGAACTTTCCGTTAGTAATACGTAGTGAAGGAGTTAACTTTTAAGCCATGCCATTGTGCTTAGCAGGATTTCTAATAGCATGGAAAGACAATAGAAATGTCTGCAAATAGCTTGTTTTACTTTTAAAAAATAAAATAGAGGTCCGACTGCTTAAATAACTCAATTCTACTATTTAAACTCAAAATTCAGTGCTTGCAGCCTGAAAGACTCAAATATTTATGGGAAGCTGTTGGAAGCAGATTCCCATTCTGTTAAACCAAAAGTGAAACCAGTTACCAGAACTTGGATGTGAAACCTCTTCAGCTGGAGAAGTATTTCTTAAAAAAATAAATTGTTGCACTGACCTAGATACTGAAGTCTTGGTTCTGTGTCAGTGTACCAGGTTATAGCTGTGCCTGTAGCTGTAAGGGTAATGACTGATTGTTTACTTCTGAGACAAAGCTAGATACTTTCCACCAGCAATTATAAATCTGAAGTTTCACTATAATATCCTCTTCAGAGAGGAGAACAAGACTGATCTTAACTGTCATTGTCTAATAGTGCAAGCACAAGTCCAACTTTATGGATAACTGTAATTGCTCTTGTGCAGAATAGCTGCTGACAAGGGTAAGGTAGGAAGCCTGACCACTTGAACATTGGGGACTCATCTGGGCTCATGCTGGGCTCGCTGGAGCACTGTGGTGCTGTCCCCGTGAAGCTCAGTGGAAAGCTTTTAAAGCTGATGGTGGCACCAGCATTGTGGGGACCAGTGATAGGGATCAGAAAGGTGGCAGCCATTCTGTAGCTGGAGGATGAGGAGCTGAACGCAGTACAGTGTGAAACACCATCTGTCTCTCAGCTCAGGCACCACTACTAAAGGTACAGAAACCACATGGCTGGATCACAAGCTGTGCCCTACGCAGGCTGTCAATAAACTCTCTCTTCTGGTGTTTTCCTGTGTGTGCTCAGACTGGATTTCCAGAGCTTTGTATACACTGATACCTGCATCACTTTGTGATATTTACTACCTTATATAAGTATTTGTGTTGCTGTCTAAAATAGTGCAGTACTCAGCTAATATAACTTCATGAAATCAGATGGTCTTCCACTGAAAAATGTGCATCCAGTTTAATAGACTGAAATGGGTACACTGAAAGCGGTTCTGTTCTTCGTTGGTTTTGCTAGTCTTCCTGTTTTATATATATCTCTTAAAGATTTTGTCTTAACAAGCATTTTTAAAACTAGTCTGGAGGTTCCTTCTGTAATCTTGCAGTTGGGTTTGTGTTGGGACACTGAAGAAAGACAGGATGGGGGAAGAAAAAACTTGGGGAAAAGGGATAAAACTGAAATGTAATCTCCAAAAATGGTGGTGGAATAGCTAGGAAGATGGAATAATTCACTTCAGAACTTAAGCATTGGCCAAGTCTTGTGAATGAAAAATAGAGCATGGCAAAATTATGCGTAACAGCAATCTACTTTTTACATTTTGGGAAAAACTGTCACTCGGTCAATTATGTTCAATAAACTTACGCTTGGAAAATAGTGCCAGTCTGCCTGCATATTTCTTATTAAGCTTGGAAGAATGGAGTGTGTGGTTCTGGAAAAAAACAAAACAAAACATCCTGCCTTTACAGTCAAATTACTGTGAGAACGTTATCTTGTCAATAATAAAAGACAAGGTGACAAAATGGTGGTATTGCTTAAAGCTGCTTTGTGTTTAAAAAATAAACAGAATGCTGATTTGAAACAAGGTTATTTCTCCAGTGGTACCTTCATTTTCAAGTAGAGTACACAAAGGTTGTACTAACTCTACATCTGCAAGCATTGCTTTTCTACAGGTGAAATCAGTCAAATAATCACAGAATGGTTTGGCTTGGAAGGGACCTCAAAGATCACCTAGTTCCAACCCCCCTGCCATGGGCAGGGACACCCTCCACTAGACCAGGCTGCCCAAAGCTCCATCCAACCTGGCCTTGAACACTTCCAGGGATAACGCATCCACAGCTTCTCTGGGCAACCTCTTCCAGTGCCTCACCACCCTCACAGTGAAGAATTTCTTCCTGATAACTAATCTAAATCTACTCTCCTTCAGCTTAAGCCCATTACCCCAATAATGGTAGTGGAACTCTCTCTTTTTTTTTTTTTTTTTTTTTCTCCCGCTTAGTTCCTACATTGACACTGTTTTGGTGCTTAAGGACATAGTGTAGTTACAGACAGTACATCCAGGCCACTATCTTCAAAGAGCTGCTGGTGTAAGCTCTTACCCTTCACTGAGTACAAGGCTGTAGAGGTTTGTAGAGCTGCCTCTAGGTTCTCTGAGTGTGTCTGTCCCACAAGCTCAGTACTGTTGACAGAAGTTTTATATTGGACTTTCATCTCCGTCCCCCAAGTTTTGAATTAAGGTTGCTTTAAAACTAGTTCATTCAAATATGAATGAACATCCCAAAGCTTATAAGCAACAAACTTAAGCGTGTTTTCTTTTTTTGTTGGCTTCTGGCTAGCCTTGTGCTGCTTATGCAATAGATGAAAAGTTTTTTTTGTTGCCTACTAGTAGTGTGTAATTGCTGTACTAGTAAGTGTTTGGTAGCTAGGAAGCCTGGAAGTACACAGAACAGTGAACCTTACTGTAAAGCTGGCTATTTATTTTCCAAAAAGAGAATTTATTTCTAGTACACCTTCAGTAATTCTGAATAGCTTTACATTATGATAGGGCAGAACAACCTTAAAGTCAATGAAAGATTTATTTTTTTTTGGGGAGAGTTGTAGTGTCTTAAGCCTATATCTGTTGTTGTTTATTTAGTCACACTACTGTGCTTTCAGATTATGAAAAAAAAAAAAAAAGGTTAATCTGGGTTTTGTTAGATATGTTTCAATTTTCTTTCAATTCGCTGTTAAATAACATTGCAACTTAAGTTTTACTGAAAGATTTAAATCACTCAAATCATTTATCAAAACAACACATTAGAGCATAAAGGCATCTAATTCAATACTGCAGAAAATGGCAAATACCATTTTAATAACTGATTTTACTTTGCTGTTCAAGAATGAAAAGTACCATTTTATTTTCAGTCCTCTGCTCTCCCTCTCTCAGGAGAGTGAAATACTGATGCTGTTTCTCTAAATGGGTGGTTCCTTAACTATTTGATAGCATCAAGATGTAACCCCTGCAGAAACTGCTTAATAAGAGATCTTTTGCAGTGGCACATCTGATTTGTATGGAACATTGCAGTAATAGGCTTCATTGGTACCATCAGAGTGAACTTTAAATGAAAGTGACAGTACCTAGTCCAGACTGCTTTTTGTTTTGTTCTGGGTAAAACTATTAGACAGTAAGTGACTTACAGGTTTGATTGCTTTAAATTAGCAACCCAATTTTATACTCTTTTAATTATCATTTAATTGGATTGCCCCTTCACACTCAGACCCTGGCAGCCGAACTAGCTGATGTGGTATTTGGCACAATTGAGGTGGTGAACATTACTTCCATAAATCTTTCTCCAGAGGGTATGTTACTGCAGCATAGACACTTTTCTCTGGAAGCGCCAAATCTGCTTTAATATCTCCTTTCTAGCCTCTAAATTTGCACCCCCCTCATTTATGCCGAACTCCAAATCTGCTATTTGAGTGGTTGTTATAACTGAGGGGGCTGAAGCTGCCAAAGTAAAGCTTTAATGTAAAATACAACCAGATAGGACATATGAATAGTTCTTAAATTAGATTCAAAAAGGTAATGTTGGTATATGTGTAAGTTGTTTAGGAAAGTGCGTAAGTTGTCCCTGTAACTGTTCCAAGAGATTGTCATGTCCTCGCATGTTCTTAGTGGAGGGGGAATTAGCGTTGCAAACTGACCTTTGAGAGTAAACTAGAGGACAAGACAGGCGTTGGGGATGCTTTTAAAAAGGGACTGGAGGAGAGAAAGGAAGAGAAAGTAAAAGAGCCAATGGTTTAGGGATTGAAGAAGTAGCACATTGAAGCCTTGCTGGGCTGCGAGAAGAGGCCTTTGCTGAGCCTTCAGCTACAGCCTGCTCCCCTCCTCAGTAGAAAGAGGAGGCAGGAAAGCACCAGAAAAAAAACAAGGAGGAAAAAGGAAGGACATGTTGCTCTCCCGTTACTAGTTCTGGACTCAAAACTTGCATAGCATCATTCTCTCTGGAGCTGATTGCATGTGTGGGCTTAAAAAAAGTCCACCATCTGGTGGCTGGGCTTCTTTTTTTGTCAGCTACTGGCTCCTCTGTAAACTGTTTTGGAAGCAAGGAGGGAGGGCTGTTTATATCAACCTTAAACTGGTTAGTAGAAGAATCTCTTTTTTAACCTCCTTCTGTAATCCTCAGGGTTAAATGCTTTCAGCTCATAGTTCAGTTGCAGTTATTTGTAGCTGGCATTCACATTTGCTCTGTAATTCAATTTAGATGATGCTGCTTGGCCCAAATTAGAGCAGACTAGTACAAGGAGCTTGGTGCATGTAGAAACTGATCACTAACTCCGTAGTTAAGGTCATCCGAGTAGAGTTGTAAATATTTCCCTTCAGTTTTAAGGTATAGTTATCTGGCTTGAATTCAGTTGTGCAATTGTGATTTATTACTGTCATCTTATTTGTCGGATTTCTCAACTACTGAAAATGCTGAGTAACAACCTTATTGTCATCACAAAAATACTGTAATATTCTCATTAATCCATATAGTTTCAGTTCCAGCTGTTTGCCAATTATTTATTTATTAGACTATTTTCTGAATAGCTTCCAGCTACGCATACTTCAGAGAGATAAGATTTTATTCATACATGTATCTACTTATAGGTGAGGAATTTGAAACTGGAGCATGAGCAGGAGAAAAACAAGATCTTGTCAGAAGCATTAGAGACACTAGCTACTGAACACCATGAACTAGAGCAGTCTCTGGTTAAGGGATCTCCGCCTCTCAGCATCATCAGTGAAGAGCAGTTCTATGATGCTGTTTCAGGTAAGTCATGATGTCCAGAACGTGAGTGTGTAGCCAGCAAGTGTGTGGTTGAATGCATTGGTGGGGGAGGAGAGGGGATGGGAACAGTCTCACTTCAAGTGAAATCTCTGTCTTTCTAACATGGAACTAATTTTAAGAGAATGCTTCATGTGCTTTATGAGCAGGCCTGTAAAATTTTGGCTAAGTTCACCGGTAGAATCATGTTGTTTCACCTTACCATGACAAAAAGTTACAAAACCACAGGGCAGTCATGAAAGCTCTGATTGCTTGGGTGTCTACACCCTTTTTTTAAATAGCAAAACTTAAGGCTCCTATTTTAGGAGATGTAACTGTATCTGGTAGTCTTCTGACTTGCTTTCTGCATGGTGGTGTATGTTTTTTCTTTTGTTATTAAGGTTGGTCCATAAAAATCACTAATTTTGAGGGATAATGAGGTTAAGAAAGGCTTGTTCTATTTCACTTTTGTGTATGTTAAGTGTCACAGGTGGAAGAAAAGGATGAATTGAAATTCTGCATGTGTTTCTGAAATACTTTTTCTTTCCCTCTTTGCTCTGTTTAGTGTCTTTCATATTTTTGTGTGCAGAATACACAAATAGTGATTTTTGGAAAACTCTGAACTGCATAAGATTACTGCAACATGGCATTTGTATAGAGAGGCTGTACACAGTGCAGCTCAGTAGTAGCTCTAACTGGGTGATCTCGCAGTGCACAGCTTTCTGCAACTGTGAAGGATCTGGAAAATCCATAGTCTAACTGTAGCAGATAATTAGGTTATGATGGCATACTTCACAGGCAAGTATGGGGTTACTTTTTCTGTGAGCTGAACTGTCTGATGCTTCTGACAGACGAGAAAAGCAACATTCCCAGACTGCTTGGTAGGTGTTCTGCAATTCACAACTTAAGCAGAGAATAAAAGCAGGGCAGGTGTGCTGAAGTATAGCACTTGCAGAGGAACACAGCGTATCAGCAGCAGACTTTGCTGCTTGGCACAGTAACCAATTTATCAAACCTTCAAGGAGGAGCAGAGATTGAGGAACCCTAGAAACAGGTTCCACAACTAGAACCAAAAGAACAGTTTTGCTGAAAGGCCTCAGGCTCTTTTGCTTGTCACAACAAAGCAGAGAATAGTTGTTCATCTGGTGCTGCTGGAATGTAGTCTTTCCAGCCAGGCTGGCTTTGTGTGTATGAGAGAATACTCAGCTTTAAAGAGCTGTTGGTTTATACATCTCATAACTGACTTGGTCTCTGAATCTTTTGGAATGAAAGTGTCCAAAGGCTCCTCTCTAGTTGGGAGAGGTGGTGTTTTGTCAATTCAAGCTGCAAACAAATCACACTGAGTGGATTTGTAAACCTGTGAAACTTGTTAAGCATATGTATCTCTGTGTGTGTATATATTAAAAACTATATGTATGTATAACACATTAATTCTCTCTCCTTCAGGAGAGGTTACTTGACATAATTCATCTTGATTGCAATTTAAATAATTTTCCAGGACAGACTCACTTTCTTGACTGTCAACTTCATCAGACTTGTGTTAAATTCTCTTCTCTAGGTTGTTCACATTCAGTACTTTGCAGTGATTAGGGTCTTCTCTGTCTCTGAAGGTTTTTTGGGGAAGGAAACTCTGATTTTTTTTTTTTTTTTTTGCAGGGGGAGAGGGGAAGCTAGAGAAAGGGAAGTGTGATATGTTTTCCTGGCTGTTGGATGCATGTTAGACTTTCACTTTTAGCACAAAAGGAATTATTTTTTTGCAGGTCTGATTTGGGGTGGGTTTTGGGGTGGTTTTTTTTTTTTTTCCCACTAGTCACTGAGATCCTGGTAATACTTTCTTTTTTGCTATGGCTGCTGAGTCTCAACTAGAAGGCTTCTTGTCTCTGACAAGAATACAGTGAGAGCAGAGGAGTCTGGCTCAGAGTTTGGGAATGGGGGTCATCTTTCTTGGGCTAATGAGACAAGGGAAATAATCATAAATATTTTCATAACAGAGAGCAGTGACTAAACCAAATTGTCAGAAGCTAAATGCTTACAGCTCCTCAAATCTAAACTACTAGGACTTTGTCTTCAAAGCTTTTGCTAAACCGGATTTGCAATCTGATAGTATTTTATTAAGTTAAATGATACCAATTCTGGATAAGTAGCCATATTAATGAATTATCTGTTTAGGAGATTGAGCAAGCACCAGTGTATTTTAACAGGGTGATATGACAAGTTTCACTGTTTTTCAGTGGAAAAATGCCACTACTTTGAGAGTATTTTTTCTAGGTTTTTTCCTAGAGTATTTTTTCTGCCATCTTTTTCTAGTTACAGTTCTCTGAATTTTCAAATCTCCACTGTAGGAGTGAGTTTAGAAGTGAGAGTATTGCGTAATTAGGTTTGCACTTTAAGCTGAGCACTTTGAGGATCGTTAGCTTTGACTTGACAGGTTGAAAGAAGGAAACCACTGCTCCTTTTTGTTTTGTTTTTTTAGAGTGTGGTCTACATATTAGACACTTCTACTTCTTTACTCTGAATAAAAGTATCTCTAGCTGTGACAATTCAGAGCAATGCGAGACTTCTCAGACAGGTTTTTGAACCAGTGTATTAGAACAGATATGTTCACAGCAGCAGCTACTTGTCCCCATTTCCCATGCTCCGATTCAGGTTGTAGAGCAATCTGACTGCATGAACCAGTCTCCTGAATGAAGCTGAATCAGAAGATACAGTCCGGTTGCTATTGGATACTCAATCCATGGTAGGAGAGTAGAGCTAATTTGAAGAGAATACCACCAGGAATGTATCTCGTTCAAGTGTCAAGTCCTCAGCACCATCTGTTTGGCTTCCAACTCCACTGCAACTGAGCCATGCTACCTGATAATGTTGGCATAGACTAAACTGGTCACCACTAAGTCTGTGTTGTCTAGTTCTGTTTGTAGAAATTGTGGGCGCAATTAACAGAAATACCCTCTTTCTTTGCCAAAACTGGGGTGAGGAAAATGCTTGCAATGTGGTAAGATTGCTTACTGTAGTAGTAGTTTATTTGCTGAAGCCTCTTCTCTTTTTAAGTGATATGCTGTTATCAATGCTTTATGACTGTAGTGGTAACTCCTAAATCCCTGTGATGAGAGAACAGTAGATAATGAGAAAGGAAGAACCTACAGAAAATGGGAGTTACTTTGTATTACCACCAGTGTTAAGAACAGCAAAGTTAATGGTGTTATTAATCTAAACTCTGATAGCAGGTCAGTTAACAGTGCTTCCCAGTGCACTGATCCTCTCATCATGGGAGTGGTGGAAATGTGTAATTAAACTCAATAGCATATGGAGTGCTGGAGCTGTTGGTTTCAGGATTGAATGCTTAACATGTCAAACTCTTCTGCTATGTTTAAAGCAGGAGTAGGGGGAAGCATTGGGGAAGGAAGGAAGTGCTAAACAAGTAGCAAAATTTAATAAGACCCATGTCGTCATCTAGAAAGCTGAAGAAGTTATTAGCTTTGAAGTATACAGATCTCAGGAAGCATATGAAAATGGCATACAAATGCAGAGTCCATCCACAATGCTGAAAAATGGCTAAGCGGGTTAAGAATTAAAGGATGAAGGTACTTGAGTTTTGCCTCGCAGATAAGATTCCCTGATTATATGCAAATTTCACACCCAATTTGGGAGGAGCTTAGAACTGTCCTGATTTTTCTCTATAACGGGTTTTATCTGAGAGGTGGAAGGTTTCTGCAAACACAGCTTGTGTGTGTGTGTTCAGAGGGTACTGATGGCTTTACATAAATGTGATCTTACAAAAAAAGTAATTATTTAACTACAGGACTATCTAGATTATACTAAAGCCAACCTCTCTCAGTACAGCTTCAACTGTTATGTACCACTAATGGGTACTGCGTTTATAAATAACACTCCTAAATGGTACAAGTAGTAGTAGACTAGTTCTGTTGCTGTTGCTCACTTCCTAGTTTGTCTCGAGCTATCAGCTCACTTAAAAGTAAAAATTGTACAAGAAAGCATAGAAACGTACTGCCCTTTTCTTCAATGTCAAGTGGCTTTTTTTGAATATGTATCAAAAATACTCTACAACCTGTGTGAAAATACTATTGGCTGTAGAATTCTTACCTTGAATATAGTTAAAAGAATGAATTCAGGTATCTCAGAGAGAGATGGGAAACATCTGGTCAGAATTCAGACCCAACGTTGCCCATGGTTAAACCTCACCTAAATAGGTGTCTTGATTAATCAAGTACATTGGCCAAACTTTTCTATCTGGAACTGAAGACTTAACAGTTGTTGCAATAGGAGATGAACTTCCCTTGAGTTAAGTTTCTGTCATTGCTGTTTCCCTTTGCTCTCCCACTCTTGCAAAATGTAGCTGCTGTTTTTACTGTTACCCTGACACTTCAGGTTTCATGAGCTGGAGTGCTTCCTAGTCAGCCTGGTCTTGTCTTAAAGATCACTTTAAAATTTTGGCTTCTGAACAGGGACTCTTATTCCTTCTCCTCCCTCCTCAGCCCACACCCCCTTAAGTTCAATAGAAGGAAAAAAAAAAAATCTCATTTTCTCCTAGTCATCTGTTTGACAGCTGCTCTGTAGCAGCTTGTGAATATATATCTTTTTTTGCAGCGACGGGGGAGTATGCAAATCTTAATTCAGAAAAGTTAGCTGCAAGTACACAGGGAAAAGCTCAGTTTGAGTTGCCCGTTGATTTGTGCCCACAGTACAATACTAGGCTTGTTCACTCTGACACCTAAACAAACTCTCAAGGCTTGTCAAGCTCGTTGGGTCAAAGGGAAGTAGCTGAGGTTTAGGGATTGGAGACTGATATCTGGCAGGAGTTGTTGTAGACGTACTTTCTCAATGAGAGCCATTTTTCAGGAAGATGGGACAGATGTCTCTAGAGAGCAATTTCTTACAACAGTGTCTGGTTTCATTCTTCTACTGTACTGTATAGTGTGCTCTTGTATTAAGTAAGGCTCGTGCCCTGGAGAAGGCTGGCTGGTCAGTGTCTACAGCTCTGAAGAGGTTTGCAGGTGCTGAGCTCAGTCCAGCTTAATTCTCTCCGCACTGTAAAGGCTAGCATTAGGAGAACTGATCACATGCAGTGTTTAAAAATCTTTGTTATACTGAGACACACACCAGAGAATGGTCAGCGGTTCTGGTGAAGGTTACCTAGTCATCCTTTTCCACCTCTGGAGTCCTAGGTCTGTTGCGGAAACTCGTATTGAGGGAATTGTGTGTCCTGACTCTTGTCTGAAAACAAGACAGTCCCGGCTGGTACAGAAAAAGAAAGGAGCCTTACAGGAGGCTGACTCTTTGCTTTATGTTACAGGGTTTGCTTCGTGCTTTTCTTGACATCATAACTGTTGGCAGAGTTGAGCAGCTCTTTCAATGAAGAGGTGGAAATACTTACCTTGAAGGGATTTCTAGCTTGTCATGTGGTCAGGATGCTGAGGCCTAAGTTATGTTACGCTGCTAGATTGTCTCTTCCTCTGTGATACTTGGATATGCAACAATGTTTTCCTGACTAACTGGGCTTACAATCTCTGGAAAAATCTGTATTTTATGTAACAAACTTGTCCACCAGTAAAAATTATTTTCCTTATCCTACTTGTTATATACAGTACCCACCAAACTAATGCTTTCATATGTTATATCATAATTTGGCACAGAACTAGACTGACAAATTTGGGGAAACTTGTGAGAAGATTCTCTGGAGTGCCAGTCCCCTTTTTTAACATATCCTCAGCACCAGCTGGCAGTTCTTTTCATTCCCTAGCAACTGTCTTAATTTCAGTACTGTCTTGACGAGGATAGGGATGGATGTTTTTAATGAAAGCAATTTATGCTTCTAGGTCTCACTCAAGAGAGGATGGAGACATTGTGGCACAGCCCATCCATTCATTAGGATTTTGTCCTGTCCTTGACCCTTCCATGATCTGGATGTAGCAGAAAGTCCTCTTGTCACTGACCCCTTCACCAAAGCAACATATAATTGACATGTTCTGGAGAAGCTGCTGGCATAATTTTTTTTTTTTAGAGAAAACAGGAAGGCACCTGGCAATGGACAGCTGTGACTGATACATTTTTTGGGATGGACTACTGCTTCAGCAGGTTTTGATTACTAGTTTTGAATTAGAATCGGTGTGTGAGAGAATGACTAATCTTACCATTATTTCTCTGGGTATTTGCAGCCAAGAGCAGTAGCATATGCTGAAAGAAGTGCATAGCAGGAATGGTGTCTACTATAGTTTGGGTTTGTTTTTTTCAGAAACAGTGAGGCTTGCATTAAGCTGTTTACCATTCATTGTTGTACCTGGTTTCTGCTAAAGGGTTTTCCAAGTGGGATAGAAATTGGTGCTGCTTTACTTGTCTTGAGCTATTGCCTTGCTTCCTGGAACTTGCAGTTGGATAATCCTTTGACAGCCTTGTCAGATTTGAAAGAAAAACATGAAACAAAAGTTCAGCCTTTTGCCAGGAAACTTTTACTTTCTGATTTGGAGTGAGACGGTCTCTTCTCCAGAACTGGTCAAGCACTACCTGACCAAAACACTGGTTGGAAGTAAGGTGGTGTCTTTGATGTTGGTTTTAGTTTTAGTTGTGATGTGGATTGTACTATTAACCTACCTTCCAGAGTACGAAGTTTGTCTTGATTGGTGAGCTTATCATTTAGACTTTGCTGGGACTTACGTGGCTAACATCATCCACTGTGTATTATACCTCAATTCTGTTCTGTGATACTTGTTCAGTAAGTTGGGATGTGAAGGTTTCTGAACAGCACTGTCTAAGAATTTAGACCAAACTGAAATCTTACATAGAAGGAGGAGTCAACACTTGAATGTTGAGGTAACTTATTTAGTTAGCTAAGGTACTGACGTCTGTGTGACACCGGCATTTGTCCTAAGCAAGTTGTAGTAGCTTCAGTTTAATAAAAATGTCAGATTTTGTCTCTGATACAGGATTTTTAATGTACTTTCTTCTTGCTTATCTCTTTAGATACAGAGCTGCAGCGGTCTGTGGCAGTACTAGTTACTTACCAAATGGATGCTGTCATCAGGACACAGTAGCCTACTTAGGTTTCAGTTTGGTACAAAGAGGGAAGATCTGTTAGTGACTGAAGTCTAGCACAGGCAGTAGATTCATTAACATGCACCTGCTCTTTTGCAGATTCAGAATCTGAAAAATCATTAAGTGGATTTGAAACCACTACAGCCTACTCATTAGAGGACAGCATGGATTCAAAAGATACAATAACTTCAAGTATGTCTGAAGAAAAGGTTTGTGGCAGTGGGGAGTCGCTGTCTAATGGAATCAAAAAGCACAGGTAGGATGTCACCTGTTCTTAAGGTATTATAGTGTGCATTAACGATGAGTAAAAGACAACAGGAATCTCTGAAAAGCGAACTGTGAAAACTTTTAAAACTTTGTAAGGGATGATTGACACATAGTTGGTTGTACTATGATTTTATAAAGAATATTTTTCCAAGGCTAATGTGCTCCTTCATCTTGCTTTTTGTTGATTGAATCTGAATAAGTAAAAATAAAATTTAATGTGCTGTGTAAAAATGGACACACCTGGTTTTTAATAGATCTTACTGAAATCTATGTGGATTTTAATTCCTTCATGTATCTTTAATGACCTGTGCCTCCTATTGCCTCTTTAATTTCCAGTCATTTGATCCTTCTGTTGGTATCAGGAATGAATGAAAAATATTGCTAGCCTGGCATCAGAAACTCAAATGTGAACAAAGGGAGTCTTATTCTAAAAGTCTCATCCATGTTTTATGTGCTTATTTTGTGTTGTCAAATGATCCATTTTTGTTTGTTTCCTTGCTGATAAAGGAGGACAATAGGTGTGGAGTTAATGAGATGTAATAGACACCACTATTCTCGAGTTTCAGTGAAAGGGCAATATAATGTTTGTGCTACAGATCAAGCCAGACTTCAGTGTGTTTCAAAAAGGCTGCTTTGGGAGTGGTTTGGACATGCAGAATGATGATGGGTACACCAAATTTCTGTAAAAACAGCAAATTGATATTTAATTTTACAGAAGCAAGCAAGACATGCTTTAATTACTTGGTATCTTAAATAGTTAAATTGCAGTCACTGTTGAAGTATGTGATAATGTCAGAGACTGGATGTTTCAAGGTTCAACCTCTGCATGTATATCCCTCCCATACCAGGCAAAGATTAAGGTAAATGAGGGCTTGGGTGGAGTGACAGGGTGATCTGGGAAGGTAACGTAAAGCAGCTGACTAAGCATGGTGATCTCTGCTCTTGTGCTGTTAGCAAGGTGGTATGTGTGGCCTTGGCTAAGTGCCTTTCCGAACTAGAGCAGGAAGTTCAGGCCAGGGAGGGGAAGCGCTAGGTGAAGGTGGATGGATATCTGAATGGCATTCATTGCCTTGGAAACAATGAGGAGAAAGGAGGCGGTTCATGATCAACATGAAAACGATGATGCATGTTGACATGCATTGTCTTGAAGAGTTTTAACAAGAATTGATCTTCTTATTAGTACAAAAAAGAAATAACTTGGCAAGTTCCTATAACACTGCACTATGTTGTCAGAAGGATATGGAGCAGGTGACTGGAGGAGCAATTAAGATCTACTGGGTTTGTAAGGGGGAATGAAAAGTAATAAACAAGTACCTCTGTAAGTTGTTTCTGAGTTGCCTTTTAGTAGTAAAGGGAGTGTAGGATGTTGGAATAAAATGAGTGCATAAATTGGCTAATAATTTGCTGCTGAAGAAAAGTGGAAACATCTGTTTTGCATATAGTTAAGAATATATGGTCATATTTTATGTGATTAAATGGCTATAGAGCATGTTCTAGGTTGAGCTGTAATGTTACATTTTTTTACCTGGCACCTTGGTGACACATTGGGATTTATCCACAAATATATTGATGCAAACTGTTTCTCCCCAGAGCTCAGCCAATTTAAATTTTACTTCCAAGAGAACCTTCTCAGGGGATGGGAGTTGTGTGGTGTTTCTAGTCTCATTTCTGAGCCTCTTGGTAACAGCGATATTTGGGCTGGCATGGGATCTCTTTGCTGTGTCTGATTGCAGTTCTGGCTTGAGAACTGTTAACTGCCTGGACCTGCTGGCTCCAGTTTGTGCCTCTTTTCATTTTGGGGCTAGTTAGAGGACATGTTGTCATATACACATCATCTGTGATGCAACCTGTGTCCTTTTTGGAGCAGAAATCTTAACTTCTTGATGCTATGCAAAGTGAGGGGTCAGCATGTTTTGACAGCACTTAATTCCATCCTTACACCTTTAGGTTTACTGTAACTTTTTTGTTTAACTTCCTTTTATCTGAACCACATAGGAACAAGTCACTTAATATACCAGATTAATTTATTTTGCTTAAAATCATACCTTCCTGTAGTTCTTCGGATGAACAGAGGGTCTGCAGCTGCATTTGGGTTGCACATGAGAGTACTCAAGACTGTTTAGCAGTCAGTATCAGACTGCTTCCTACCTTCATCTAGAAAACCTGAGTTCTAATCTGGCTGGCAATTATTTGAGTGGTGAGGGATTTGCACAAGGAGGTGGAGGTCAGTTTTTAATGGGGGGGTGTGTTTTGGTTTTGGAGATGTAGAAATCTGTCAGTTCCAAGGAATTACAAGTGTTAGGATGTACATATATAGATAGGGGAAGCCAGTGCTGAGATGTTCATATGTAGATAGGTGAAGCTGGTGCCACTTACACTCTGCTATCTTGTTCTGTTTTTTTTAACGCAGTTTGCATCCTACTGATTGTTCATAGAGTGTTTGAAAGGATGTGGGTGATGTGACTTCTTGTAGTTTTAGGTTGATTTGAGAGTGGACTTTATTTTTTGAAACTTTTTGGGAGAGGACTTGAGAGAGAATAGCACATTAACAACTTCCCTCTTAAAAAGAAATTATTTGAATTCTTCCAGATTTAATCTGAGCCAAATGTTTGAAAAAAAAGGACACTACCCTGCCAAACCCTTGCACAAAAATGTTTTGTAATACTTGCCAATATTTAACATGCGTTTATCACTGCTGTTTCTCTCTTATTGCTGAGGTTTTGTAGTCTGCTTTCCCTTTAGTCCCGCCACTGGGGGTCTTTCAGAATAAAAATGTGTTTGTGTTTGGCTCTTTGGGAGCCAGCAGGTTATTTGGTCAGGTTTACGTGAAGCTAAACATACTTTTTTTCATGCTATATATCTTCTTCCCCACACAATTCCTGTAGTAGCTGATCTACTCTAGGTAATACTTCCAACAAGTGTTTTTAAGTGATCGTAAATGCATCTTATCTGTTCTACTGCACAGACATTCCAGCAGATGTTTTTGTCACTTCAAGCTAAAATTAACTTCCTTAGTTGTTTCTAAAACTGACATCTGGAAGGAAATTTTTGCTTTTACAAACCTTTGCCTTAATTACAGGGAGTGTGTCAGGGTTAGTAGGCCTCAAGTCTTGGCTGCCTGTCATTTTTCCACATGTCCTTGCTTGTCCCTGGGATCTTTCTTGGTGGCTTAAAACTGCTTTATTTCTTTGGTCCTTGTGTGTTATATGGAGAAAAGACCTGACTCCCATATCAGGTTTGGCTGATATAGGCAAGAAATATGGATGAGTGGCTGAAACTGAATGCCAAGTTTCAAGTACTTAAGTAAATTGGATGGAGGGACAGGTTAACTTTAACGAAAATGTGTAAGTTTTAATATAGAAGGAAAGCAATCCCTGTGTATCCTTTAGCAAACTAGAGGCATGTGAGTGTGTTTTACATGCAGAAGGGCTTACTTAAACACATAGCCACTCTGCTAACTGCCTTCATTAAAGAAAAACACAGAAAAATTAAGTAAACACTACAAATGAAGATAAGACCAAATACTTGGTGGACACTGTCCTCTCCTGGGCATTTGTGTCAAAGCATCCACAGAAGTATATTATGCTTGGTATTATTGAAGGCTATATGTTTCACAAAATATTTTTCTATCAGTGGAAAATCAGAATAGAGAGTGAGTGATATCACGTTGGTCAATTAAAATCTCCTACCCACTCATCCCCTGCATGGGAGCTGAGTAAAACAAGTCAGTGTTGAGCTGTTAGCAACTTGCTAACAAAACATAGTTTCATACCATGAGGAGTTCAGGTGTATGACTAAGTTTTTGATTGGATGGGACTTGTTGTATTTTAAGGAGCATTTTTTGATTTTCTTTCTGCAAACTGATATATCAGTCCTGGTAAAAGTGTTTCCATAACAGATAAGTATGGGAAGTAACACAGCAAGTTGGGCTACTGAAAGTAACAACTTAGTCTGAATAGATTTTTTAAATTTTTTTTTCTTCTGGCAGTACTTCTGTTTATCAGAAAAGTGGGGTGGAGGTGGCACTACAGCCTGTTTGCACTCTCTAAAAAAGATAATGCTTTAGCTACTTTGAGGGGAGATAAGACCTTCTTGGTTAGGAGGGCAACACTATCATTTAGACAGTCAACTAAGCTTTGAAACTCAAATAGTTCATGCAGTTTGAGCTGTAAATACTTCTTACCTGTTGAGAATTTTCCTCATTGGTAATAGCTTCACAATCCAAACACTAATTTTAGTGTTGTTGTGGACAAAGGGCTTTGACCTATGTTTATCCCTTTCTATAGGTAAATTGGATTAATAGTTGAGCTGGTCAGTAGCAGTGAGAAAACGAAACAAAATCTGTGCCTGATTTCTCATAAAGCTGAGAAGTACAGGCTATATTACACATCATAAATTTTGCTCTTGAAGCAAGTCTTAAACATGCTTTCAGGATACGTCGGCCCCCTGTAGACAAGGCTGCTGTGTTTTCTGTTCTTTAACAACGCTGATTTTTCTATTGTTCCTGAGGGCTGATTTTAATATAGACAATAAATGTCATGGCTCTTCATTGTCAGCATACAGGTGACTAGCAAAAAAAACCCCCAAACCCACTATTTAACTCTCAAATCTGTTCAGACGTAGTGAACTTACCTATGGATTTACTTGGAGAGAACTTACTTTCTCTCACAAAGTCACAACTAAGTATCTTAATGGTGCCATTGTGTTCTGGTAACTGATGTAAAAATTCTCTTATGTTACTCTTATGTAAAATGAAGGGAATGGTTCTGGTTCTGTTTTTTGGAGAAATTCAGTTTTCTGTGCTGGTTGGTAAAACAGTTTAAATGCTTCAAAGTAGCACTGTCATTCCCTGTTCATCTTTAATTTTAAATTGGAAAACTGTTACTTTCAAAGATGATTATTTGGCCTTCTTAGTCATGGTTAGTAATGGAAAACTTTTCTTACTTCTGCCTTCTTCCCTGTTCCTTTCCGCAGAACAAGCTTGCCATCTCCGATGTTTTCTAGAAATGACTTCAGTATCTGGAGTATCTTAAGAAAATGCATTGGAATGGTAGGTAACCAGAAAGCTATGATAAAAAGATGTGAAGTGATAGTTTCATTTGAGACCCAAATGAAAACTTGGTGAGGAGATGGAATTTTTTTTTAAATTTGCCCCTGATGCTTTATTTGCTTTCACAACTACAAAAGGTGAAACTTGGTCAGAGCAATCTTCCTTCAGTAAAAGCACTTTCTCTTAATTTTAACCCCTAAAGTATTATGTGGTAGCAAAAATTTTTTACTTTGTGAAAAAACAAAAGAGAACAAAAAAACCCACCGCTTAAATTTTGCTCTTCTCCCTTCCCCTTAGTATCTTAGTATTTCCCTCCATGGTGTTACTGGCCAGATGGTGGCCAGATCAGAGGTTAGTTGGGTGGCACATAATCTGCTTCCAGCTGTCCATTAGATCCTGCAGTAGGCTGAAAGTACTTACTGCTGAGAAACCTCTGCCAGCCTGTAGTTAGGAGCAGCACCAAGCAAAGAGATGTGAAAATCCTGGGGAATGCCTGTATCAGCAGCTCCAGGTCGCGTGAGTTGTGAAGCGTCTGAGGCTTCTCACCGTGCTTTTAGTGGGAAAGTATTATAACTTTAAAATACAGAGAGCAGATTGAAAGCCTGTCTTGCATAAGGTGTGTGCAGGGGGAAAAAAATCCATAAAGGTCTTAATTCTGCTTTGCAGAAATTGCTGCGCAGAAGTTGCAGTTTGGGAGGGGCAGGGAGGAACTTGGAGTGGACGGTACCCAAGTGTCTGCCAAAGCTGTTAGTGCCAGATGCTGCTGTTACGGTTAAGAACAGCGCTGTTTACTGTGCATATTGCCAGTGGTCATAGTATATGCTTTTAATTTGTTGATGCCGGCAGTTTAAAACATTGCTATGTTATGCAGAGGGCATGCTTTTTAAAAATGGGAAAGAGAATAAATAGCATCAGAACTGTAGTACTTCTCTTCATTTTTTTTATTCCTGTTACAAAAATTCCTTTTTTCTTCAGAATACAGACTCCCTGTTTTTACTTCTTTGCTGCCATGTTTCGCTGTCCTTTTTCATCCTCCTCCCCCTGCCTGCCCACCTGCCTCCAAAAAGATAATATGTTTAAGTAATTAGATGGCCTATATCTATTTTAAGAGTAATAAATAACTTAGTCTTTAAAAGGGTCCTTAACACTTCATTCCATTGTTTCATCTCACCTTCTTAATGCATTTGTTGTTAGGAAGTTTGTTTGTTTGATGTTTGGTTTTCGTTTTGTTTTAAAAGTAGCCTTAACATCAACACAGATGGGCTTATCAAGCTCCTAAGGGATGTACAGGGTTTTTTCCTTTCAGCATTAGCAGAGCCAGGTCAAGCACATTGCATTAGCACTAAGGCCATCATTTATTTTTGTAATAAGCCAATTACACTTGGGTTACTGAAGGTCGGTGTATCTAATCATTTGGTTTTTAACACAAATTTCATTTGTGCATCAGGAGTTGTCGAAGATCACAATGCCAGTTATATTCAATGAGCCACTGAGCTTCCTACAGCGACTTACAGAGTATATGGAGCATACATACCTCATCCACAAAGCCAGCTCGCTTTCCAGCACGACTGAGCGAATGCAGGTACTTTGGGCATGATAATTTGCACTAGCTCTTGATGAATGCATTGGGATTTTTTTCCTTCATAGGTAGTCTCATTGCAGGAGAAACTCCTGTAATCTGGTACATGTCGGATTCTCTTAGTCATTAACCGATTTTGCTTATCTAGGAAAACGTTTTGCTTTTCCTAAGGCTTGCTTTTTTTAGCCTTTTAATGAAAGCTGTTTATTCCCCTGCCTTGCAAACAGAATTTTGCTAAGCTATTTCAGAAGAATCATTCTGTAATACCATGACTGCTGTTGATAGTTGATAAAGACTAAAATTCAGGAGATGAACTGTGTACTCTTACTCTTTTGAGTAGTGTGTTGCTGCATTTGCTGTGTCTGCTGTAGCCTCACAGTGGGAACGTACAGGGAAGCCGTTCAACCCGTTGCTTGGGGAGACATATGAACTGATCAGGTAAGGAACAGAAGGTGCACTGAGGAGTAGAGGGTGGAATTCTGTACAACTGATGTTTCATTAGACTTGTCAGGTGGCTTGCAGACTGCTCTTCATCTTGTGAGATTCCACACATTCTTCTAGTAGCTGCTGGAGGTGCTTGCAACGTGTGTTGTTCAGTAATGCACCTTCTAGTGAAGAGAAGCCACTTTTCAAATCAGACCAGGCAAATAAAATTTGCAAGGTTTAAAAGCAAATTTTATTTACAAAAAAGACTTTTTTCTGAAATCTTAACGAAAAGATGCGTGGTACATAAGGGGGATGATGTCTGATAAGATTTGGTAGTTCGTGTTACCTTTTTACATTATCATAGAATCACAGAGTGGCAGGGGTTGGAAGGGACCTCTGAAGATCATCTAGTCCAACCCCTCTGCTAAAGTAGGTTATGTCCTCAGTTATTTAGAATGAGAATGTTCTATGTATTAGTTGATCTGTGTTATCCTAGGGTTTCAACTAACTCTTGCACTGAGTACCGCAAGTATGCCTGAGTCCAACAATCTGTTTCACTCTAGGGAAGAGAACTGCAACTTCACTACACTTGGTACATAGATGCATACTTTTGGTTCTCTTTATTTTGCAGAGATGATCTTGGATTTAGACTTCTCTCAGAGCAAGTTAGCCATCATCCACCAATCAGTGCTTTCTATGCTGAAGGCTTAAATAATGATTTTGTGTTTCATGGATCAATTTATCCTAAACTGAAATTCTGGGGCAAGAGCGTGGAAGCAGAACCGAAAGGCACAATGACTTTGGAGCTTCTTGAGTAAGTTGATAAGTAATAATTGCATAGGCACAGTGGCCACATCCATGATGATTTGCGTGCGTTAGTGTCTCACAGCTTATGAATGGATATGTCTAACACCTCCATCCTAAAGTTTGATGGCAGATCATGTTGCGGGGAGGAGGGGATGAGAAGATGTAAGAAACTGCCACTGTTTCTCCTAATATACTGCATGCTAATAGTAGCAGTAGTTGGGGCTTGTGTCTGTCCTGCAGATGCCTGTGGCTGTTTTAAGGAATTGATAAAATCAGTAGCAATAGGTTAATAAACTTCTTGAGTTTCCTGACTTACTGCCTTGTCCATTTCAAGACTTGGTGTGATTTATAGATGATGGCTTGTTGCCTGAGTGACATCCAGTACAAAGATACAGTATTTTAATTTTTATTCCCCTCCCTTAGACACAGTGAAGCCTACACGTGGACAAATCCTACCTGCTGTGTGCATAACATTATTGTGGGCAAACTTTGGATTGAGCAGTATGGAAATGTGGAAATAACTAACCATAAGTAAGTTAAGAGCATGAGTGCTTTCACTTGCTACAAGTTTGAAGAGGAAAAGCATTTGGAAGTAATTAATGTCTTCATGTTCTGCTTTTAGAACTGGTGAGAAATGTGTCCTAAGCTTCAAGCCCTGCGGCCTCTTTGGGAAGGAGTTGCACAAAGTTGAAGGTTACATTCAGGACAAAAGGTAACAGGAAACAAACCGCTGCTGTTTGTCTCTGATTGGAGTTCTAGAACTGAATGCCCTTGATGTAGTCTGTCAAGGGCATGATCCTGCAACAGGAAGATTATGAATTGCACAGCACCAATAATGGAGTTTTAAGAGGTTCTTTCAAAATTTCTTCTTTCAATTATTTTTGGCTGAAATAAATTCCTTTAAGCTCCTTTGTAAACTTAGTCCTTTTTTGACAGCAAAAAGAAACTTTGTGCGCTGTATGGGAAGTGGACTGAGTGTTTGTACAGTGTTGACCCAGCTACATTCGAAGCTTACAAAAAAAATGACAAGAAAAATGCAGAAGAGAAGAAAAGTGGTAAACAGGTATTAATCATGTAAAAAGGTAGTATCTCCAAAGCATGATAAGATTGTTAATGCTCTTAAATGCTACTAAAATATTTAAAATTTCTTTCCATCTTTTCTCCTTTTCCTAGTAGGATACAGAACGGATTGAATGAGTACAAGCATTAAGGGATAAAATGCTTTCTCTCTCAAGGATTTGTATTCAAACTTCCCAAAACTGGGAATGATCTAAATACCAGCTGGTTCATTACCTGCCTCTTCCTCCAAGTCACATGGAGGAAATAGCATATGTATTAGTTGGACTAATTCTGATCATATATGGTAACGTTTCTATTCTAACAGAAGGATTTGGAAACCTAGAGGCAGGAGAGACTAGTTTCTCATCTTGATAGAAGACTGTATTTTCCAGCTTTTAAAAGGAATTTTTGTATTGCTTTCTATTAACTTCCACAACCTTAGAAATGCTTGCTTTTTTGTTACGTCCACAATTACATTTTTTTTTTTTCTTCTGGGGAAAATACCCTCATTCTTAATTCTTCCAGATTTTTGATCAGCAGTATGCTTTTTGTTTAAGGTGAATGGTAATGGTGATGACATACAGCTTGATAAAGAACAGCCGCTTGCATAGTAGCTTAAAACAGGGATTGTTCCCCTTTGAATGAAGCCAGATAGTTTTTTGTTGGTTTGGGTGTTCATAGTTTTTATACTTAAGAAAAGAGAGAGATCTCTGAAAGCACTTGTTCCTGTGCAGGTTCAGATTGTTGCTGTAGCTGAGATTGCTCCAGTGCTTGTCATCAGGAGAGTGCTATAAGCCCTGGGGGTTACTGCTTGTCTTCAAGTCTGACCCTGTGAGCTCTAGGGAGAAGGAGGAAAGAAAAACATACCCTGTGTCTTTGTTCAGCTATCACTTTGTGGTTTTGAGCAATGCTTATTATGATCCTTGCTTTTCACTTCAAAATAAAGCATCCTATTGCATAAAGCTCAAACTGCAATGTTGCTCTGATTCTAGAAAAGCACACCTTTTCTACTCACTTAACTATTTCTGTGTAGAAAACTGAAATCTTTGTAATGCACACTATGAATCAGTCTGTTGAATATGTATTGCCACTGCCCCCTCGTGTTTGAGGAGTTGATACTGTTTATGATTTTGAACATCTAGGTGAGCCAAGTCTCATGTATGATGTCTGGATGTGGTTTGTCCCTTCAGGATAGTGACGGATTCATTCAGGCATGAAAGCACATGGCCTTTCAAACTTCTCCTGATTAGAATTTTCAGATTTATTTAGTTGTTTTCCAGCTATTCCTTTGTGCTGCATTGCTACTAATGAAGAATTGCTTCTGTCTCCCTTTAGGGGACCTGCTTGAATGCAAGTACTTTTGCAAATTGCCCCAGATTTTCCCCTGAATCTCTTTGATTTTTATAGGGATAAAACTTAAGGAAAAATAATTTTTCAGGGAGCTAGACAAGCCTTCATTTATGCAAATGTGATGTTTTGCCACCATTGGAAGAATTGTAGTAAATCTGGGGTTAGACCAGGATGATTCTGCTCTGAATGAACTGGAGCCTTTTTTAATCAAGATGAAGCATTTTGTGCAGTATTTTCAGTGCAAATACATGGAAAAACATAATGTAGGGCAACAGCAACTCCCCTCACATGTATCTCGTTTACAGACACCAGAGGTATTGCTTTGGCCAAGTCTGTTACTACCCTCCTAGCAATATACTGCAGAGGTTGAGTAGCACTGAGCATAAAATAGGGATCATTGTGGCAAGAGCACGTGAAAATCCACTTTTTACCTTGTTTTCTGTAATTCTTTCAAGATTATGTATCCAACAATGCACAAATTGCAGTGTGTATTGTAGCCTTTCTATAAAAGTTGGTTTGGATTTTGACAGTCTGGTATTGAAGTGTCTTTGTTTTGATAGGAGGATATCTTTCCAATTGATTCTGCTTTAAATTCCCAATTTCTGGAAGATTGATCAGTGTCCTCTAAAGGACAAAATAGCAGGTTGCCAGCACACTTCAGATGTAGTCAACTAAAAGCCCTGTTTATCTTCCTAGTGGCTGAGGAACTGAACCTGGTCTGCATGTTGTTCTGGTTACTTTGCAATCTGTTCATTATTAAAAGCACTGCAGCCAAGGGGGCTCCACAGTGGAACAGAATCCTTAATACTTCCTACTTTTCTTGGAGGCACAGCACATGAATCAGAGGACAACTGAGTCCAGTTTGGGTACTGGATTTATTTTTTTGTACTAAACATTAGTCTGTATTATCTGATGCAGCCGTCAGAGAGCAAAGCTTATTAGCAGCAGGACTAAAGCTGTTGGCATGTAGCCAAACTATTTAAAGCATTAGTTGCCTTTAAGTTCAGCTTTACTCTCCAGAGGTCTCTGAAACATGCTGCTGTTTTTAGCTGTGATAGTGACACCAAGTTTTCTTGGGAGAGCTGTATCCATTGTCTAGCTGGCTTTAGTTCAGTGTTACAACATACATTTGTGTGGCAGAATTAATGTCAGCAGCATCGGACCCCAGCTGCTTTAAAGCTGTGTGTAAAAAGGGTGATGGTTTAGAACTAGTTCAGGTCACATCTACACTGTGGCCACCAGTTACTCTCTCTATGGCCCCAATAACCCTGGGTGGAGTTTTTCCCTTTCTGGGAAAACGATTTCACAGTGGCTGCAGCTGCTGCAGGTGGTATGTGTCAGCCTTCGTAGGGATACCCTTCCCAGAAGAAGCACCTAATCTGAGATATTCATTCAACATTTGCAGTTTGCCATTTCAATAGCATAGTGGTCAATGGAAGGGAAGGTTCCTCTGAGCAAAGAAGAGTAGTGCAGGGCTTTGTTGTGCACAAACTGAAAACTGCGTTTGCAATGTGTGCTGGTGTTTGATGTGGAAGGATGAGCAATGTGACTTCTATTCTTTAACTTTCATGAAGTTGAATATTGGGCACGGCAGTGCTTGTATTTGAGGAAATGGGACATCTCTGTGGTGGAAAAATTGACATTTCTTAATGCTTAAACATCCAGATTAAATGTGCAAAGATTTGGGTGCAAGAAAATGTTGGTAGTCTTCCATTGGGAGGGAATTGGGAGTATGTATATGTTAATGTTGTTTTCCTTCTTGGCAAGCACCTAGAAAAGTTTCTTTGTTGCTGAAATTATTTACTTTGGATCAAGGAAATAATTTTATATAAGTCCCAGTGTTGGAATGAATGGATGTAAATGGTTTATGACTCCAAAGAACTCCTCCTCTTTTCTTTGTGTGCTGTCTTCAGGTGGGCAATACTGAGGAACCAGATGAGATGCCGTTGCCAGATTCTGAGAGTGTGTATGTTATTCCTGGAAGTATTTTGCTATGGAAGATAACTCCAAGACCTCCAAATTCAGCACAGGTCAGCTGCGCTTCTGCTTACTGAAAGTGTACGCTGCTCTGTTATTCTGTATGTTCAACACAAAGCAAATCCCTTTGTTGTCTTTTTCATTAACAGGTCTGGTTTTGCCTGTTTGTTGTGATGAACTTCCCCACTACAATTGTAACTCTAATGTGGGGTTGGAGGGATAACTGCCACAGGGATGACTCTAGAGTTAGCGGAATTTCTCTGGAAAAATGGGATGCTTTGGGTAGCTAGTGGTAGGGGAGCTTTCCCCATCTCTTCTCTCTACCCTGCTCCCCCCCCTGCCAAGGGACTTACTTTGTGGAAAAATCTCTTCTGAAGGGCTTTGTTAGAGGACAGATGCTTCCTAGGAGATGCTCACAAAGCCCGCGTAGCATGAGTTGGTGTGTGAAGGGCTGGAGAGCAGGTGGGTGGAATGCAAGGGTATGTGTGCGACTGGGAAGACAAAGAATTAGAAGAAGAAAAGGTGCCCTCAGTGGGTAAATCAAGGGGGAAATATCTCTACAGAGATAGGGAAAATACCAATGGGACTGGAAAAAGATGATGAGAGAGATAGTGCACTGAGTAATTGGATGCTGGCCTGCTTAAACTGAAACACCAAGGATCACCTATACTCTGCCTGATGGTGCAGTTTTTCTGGTATCTTGAGTATTCATATCATGATGATTAAATAATAAAAAAAAGCACTTGGATGTTTGTTTTTAGACAGCACCTTTCTTGTATATTAAGACTAGCAGCTAAAGACACCATAAAGTAACCTTTTATCTTTGTCTCTGAATTTCAGATGTATAATTTTACCAGCTTTGCTATGGCTTTGAATGAATTGGACAAAGAAATGGAGAGTGTCATCCCCAAAACTGACTGCCGGCTAAGACCAGATATCAGAGCCATGGAAAATGGAGAAATAGGTAACTTCAGTTACTGGCAAAGGTGGTTTTATTTTTTGTTAAAACTGAGGGTCTGGGAAAAAGGTGAATTCCACATTCAAGTTGTTTAGATGAACTGCTAGAGTAAGTAGTTCTACCCGTAAAGATCCATTCCTTCATGCTGCAAGACAGTAACTCTTTAATACAGCCTTCTGCAGGTTGTGGTATGCTTCTAGTGAAAGGTATGTCACCCACCTCTGCTGGGGCTGGTTGGGAAGGAGTTAATTTTCTTCAGAGCAGCCCACGTACGATGCTGCGTTTTAGATTGGTGACCAAATCAGTGTTGATAATGCATCAATGTTTTAGGTATTGCTGAACTACATCTGCACAGTGTTAAGGCCATCTCTGTTTCTGGGGTTGACAAGACGCTGGGAGGGGACACAGCCAGGACAGCTGATTTCAACTGGCCAAAGAGATACTCCCTACCGTATGACATCATGTTCAGCAATAAATTGTGTGTGTTGGGTGGAAGTAGCTGTTGCTTGAAGACTGGCAGGGTACAGGTCTGCTAGTGGAAGGTGCCTTTGCGTCACTTTTTCCTCCTTTTTTTTCTTTCCCTTCACTTATTAAACTGTCATTACCTCAACCCAAGAGGTTGTTTAGTGGTTTGGGTTTTTTTTCTCTTTCCTTCGATTCTCTCCCTTAACCCACTGGCGTAGGTGGGAGTGACCAAGTGACTTGTGGTGCTTACTTGCGAGCCATAAACCCACCACACCACCTGCTTGCTTATGTGCTTCCACATAAGCAAGAATCTTAAACTTCACAGTTGTGCTTTTTATTTAGCTTTAGGTGCTCTGCTGTGCTCCATAGTCAAGCCCTATAATTGGAAACTAGTCTAAGGAGACAATCTCTGAGCATTGAAAGGAAGTATTTCTGAACTTTTCACTTTTCTGTTTCCATCAGCCTGGTGCAAAAGGAATATTTTCATGTGCTAATTCTGAGAAATGCAGTCTAAACTATTTAAGTGAAACTGTAATGCCAAAAAATACACTTCATGCAAAATTATCCTTCACTGGAAGCTGAACACTTCTGTTGTCCTAGAATAGTGAATTAGAAATACATTATGAGACTTTCAGTGAGTAGAAGTAGTTTGCTTCTTAGAAACCTCATTGAGATTGTTACTGTAGATGCCATAGAGTGAAAAATGTCTTTTAGTCATCTGACATGGGACTTGGTGCTAAACACTTCGATAGGCCTGGAACAGCCTTCCCCTGGCCCTCTCTCGCTCCTTTTTCTTTGGCATTTTGCATATTAAAGCAGGATGGCCAGCTTTTTAAACTAAAAGGATGGGGGCTCTTGCTTTCTCTGGACTGCTAAGTGACTGGGGTAAGTCATGAAACCTGTGATTCAGTTTTGCCTGTGTAATAGAGCAATGATTGTGACTACATCTGAGAGAAGAAAAAAAAATCGCACAAGTGCACTGTATTATGCCCACGTCACTAGTTTTCATACCTAGATCTCAGACTATTTTTCTCAGAAGGCGATAATGACTTCTTTGAGGCTTTTTGAAAGCAGATCAGTGAATTCCCACCACCAATCTCTCCTGCCTGTACAATTCTTTTGTGGCCAGATGGATGTACATACTCGGTTTAGAGCATTGTGCAAATAACTAGGCTGTTAGCAACAGACCATATTCCTTAACTATGCTAATAGAATAAAGTTTGTCTAGCAGATAGACTGGTAATAAGCAGTGTGCTAGTAGCTGGCAGGGTAACTGGGAATGGCTGATAGCCTTCCAAAATTTTTCTCAACTACTTCTAAGATGTTTATGAAATGCTTTTTGAGGATTCAGGTATGAAAAAGATCGCAAGTCACCTAATCTGCTTCTTAGTCAGACTTACTCCTCAGACCTTCTGACCATCCTTTCTGCCAAATAGAAGCAACTGTTCTGCTTGTTTAGAACCATGACCCATGCTACCTCAGTGCCTTAACAAAAAAAAAACAACAAAAAAAAGGATGCTGCAGAAACACAATTCTTTGTGGTTTGGAAATGAATATTCCAAACCCCTGTTGATCAGGAACTAGGCACTAATAAGAAACAGCAGGTAGCCAGACTTCCAAAATAAATCCAGCATATCTTACTCAGTTTCTCTACTGAAATAAATTCTAGGTATGCCACCTTCCCTAACCCACATTTGCTGTCACGTAAATGAGTTTTCAGGGTCCTCAGGCCATGGATAAACATTTAGGAGTCCTAAAGACTGGAATTCCATTGGCTGTTACTGTGCCACAGCTGGCCTGGCTTTGCTCTTAGACTAAACCAGAAGCTCTTCTGTGTTATGTAGAAGACTTTTTAAATGGACAACTTCTGCTACTTCCCTTATTTATTTGATGAGTCAAATGGAGTAATGTCCCTGTCTTTTGTTACACATTAACATCTTCTATATTTTTATTTCTGTATGTTTATTCCTTCAAGATCTAGCTAGTGAAGAAAAGAAGAGGCTAGAAGAAAAACAAAGGACTGCCCGCAAAAATCGTTCAAAGTCAGAGGAAGACTGGAAGACGAGGTTAGTGTCCTTGCCTCTGGGTATGTGTAGTTATATAAAGGTTTTGAACATTCAGGTTAACTACCAGTCCATGCCAGTGATGTGCAGTGTTGTATCACCATGAAGAGCTGACGTCATCAGGTTTGGTAGTGCTGCTGTTGTATTTGCAGACTTGGTCCCTGCAGGCTGTAGTGTTTCCAGAGAGAAACGTCAGGCTTGGTCTCAGTTCCTTCCCTCTCACTCTCGCGCACCCATATTCAAATACAAACTGTGTTGTCCTTTCTGAGCACCTCTTGGTTCTGATACAAAAGAGAAGTTGCCACTGATAGCTGCTTGTAAGAAGTGTTGTTGCTGATTAATTTATAATTGCCTCAAATTTGCATGCTTAGCCAAAAAGAGGAGGAAATGCTTCCTCCGGTGAACTTGATAGCTTGTTGCCCCTGACTTCTCAGATCAGTTGCTGTGTGTGGGCAATACTGTATTCCCACTGCATTCTCAAAGTTGGTGAAATGACTTCATCACTCAGCCAAGTCATTGTCTCCTTTCTGAGAGGGCTACTATCTACAGAAGTTAGAAGAGCTAAGGGAAAAAATTAGCTTACAAGGGATCTGCCAGGATGTTTTGTGGGGATTTTTTGTTTGATTTTGGGGGTTTGTTTTTGGTTGGTTGGATTTTTTTATTATGAGAGCGTCAGTTGGGAGCTCTCACACACAAGCTAAGTAGAAACTGTGAAAACAGGGCCAAATGAATCTAGTTTGTCCAGACAAGGTCTATTTAAAAGTATAGTAATAAATTGGTCTCACAGAAAAAAAAAATAAAAATGATAGGGCTAAACTCTAACAAGCTTCCTATCTTCCCTATTAGCTAGCTATTAATACACCCAGACACTGTGGATTAAATATATTTAGAATGTTAAAATGTTTGTAACTATAAATCACTTTTTTCTTTTTTTCAAATGAAGTCACCCATCATCCCAGAGTCCCAGGTTTGGACATGTCTACCTTTGTCTTTTTCCTGTGCCTGCTCTCCTGAAGTGTTTGGGTTTGCTTGCCCTGAGACTGGTGGAAAATAACATCTTTGTAATGCTTCCAAGTAAACATGTAAAGTGCTGGACAGCCTTGCACCTCCCTCTTCCTTTCCTCAATTCAGAGTGGTTCTACCAAGTGTTTTCAAACCAAGGGATAGTTACGCTATGTTGTTCCGGGTGCCTGAAGTAGCTTAAGGTTTAGCCTAAGGCACCTGAGGTTGGCATTGGAAATCAGGGAATTCCCAGAGAGCAACTCAAAGCAGTGGTTTTTGGGGTGTATAATTAGTGCAGATGCCATTCACAAGGGTCTTCAGTTGCTGTTGTGCGGGTACTGTAGACCTGTTCGTCAGTTGCCTTAGATACCCTTTAAGAGCTCTGTTTTCCAGGATGTTTCTAAAGCTTTGGCAGAAAATTCCTGGTGTCTGATCTCTTTACTAGGAATGCCAAGTGTGACTGCCTCCGAAGGATGAATGTAAAGTGTGGAGGAAGAGTTAGGCTTTGGGGGGGGAAGCATACTGGGAAGGGAGTGTCTCCTACCTGTTCCCAGAAGGTCAACTGTAGGTCTTAATCTGCAATGTAATATAAATTCTGATGTAAACTACCGCAGTTTCCTTGCCACAGAAAAGCAGGCTTCTTTCTTTGTCTAGTGGAGTTCCTCCCTCGTAAGACAATTCTCCAAAGTGCCTAGTGATTTTTTTTTAATTTTTTTTTTTTTTAATCCTTTAGAGGTGGAGTCTTGGTGTTTCTGAATTGATTCATGCTGAACATTTAATGTTTTAGAGACTGACCAGTAGTCTTAAGACTTGAGTAAAAGACTAGTTCAGTTCTGAACACAGCAGTAGTCTTGCTTTTGATGAAAATCAGTCCCCTCCTTCCCCCATCACGTAGCTGGCTAGATTATCTGATTGCTTTGGGTCTCCTGTGTTTCCTGAAACTTTGTTCTTCCCACTACCTTCCCCTTCTTATTGAAGTAGGTGGTCACTGGAGGAGGGGCATGTTATCCTGACTTGTACAGGTGTTGAAGACACGCTAGTGAAGTATTGGGTGGTAGAACTCCTTAATGTGAGAGATGAGGTGACCGTGCTTATAGCCTTGTCTCTCTGCAAACTCTGTGCTCTGGAATGAGCTACTGTGAACTAGGAGGTGAACTAGATGCCGGCATACACACTCACACCAGTTGCTTTAGAATAGCTGATACATCCTGTGTGGAGGTGACGCAGTAGTGAACCATCTGCAGTACGAGGGTTGAATAACTTCTGTCGTCTGTTGACTTCAGTTCACTTAACCAGGACAGCAGGAGAACCATTGGGGTACTGTGAAGATGGTAGAAGGCATTTCTCCTGATACACATCTCAGATCTTTTGAGCTGAGCAAGACTTGCCATGAGCTGCCCCGCTCTGTAACATGATACTGCAATACTGGTGGTCTTTATGCTTCTCCTTTTTTAAAGAGATCAAGTCAGATTTGGTCTGAATGTGCTTTAATTTCTGTTTTGAAACCTTATGGTACCCGAGAAGGGAAGAGCTGAGTTTAAATGGGCTGCCTTGCACACGCATGATTTACTGAAATGAGTGTGTTTGCTGCAGTGAAGCATATAAAGCAAGAACTGGCTTTTGTGGCCAGCGAAGAGATGAAAGGAAGCTGTGGAGCGTATTAACCGCAGAAACAGCTTCTAGAAGCTGGCTCGTGCCATAAACATGGCTTGGCAAAATACAACAAGAAGTTAAAATGCTAGAGGTCTGGTAATGTGCAGTGTGCTGTAGAGGCAGAAGATGGAGTAACTGGGCCAAAACGGAAAGTAGTGTTCAGTAATGTACTGCAGGATTGCCAGAAACAGGTGTGGGAGAGGAGGAAGAAGGACAAATTTCTGTGCCATGGTGGTTTTGACAGGGTTATACTCACTGCTGGGGGATACTTGCCAGTAACATGACCTTGTAGTGCACCTTATTTTACAGATATATAGCCCCCAAAAAAAGGTTATATAGATTACATCTGCATGTGTATACACAGTGCCTCTAGATTAGGTAGGGGAGAGAGGGAAAGAAAGAAAGAAGGTGCAAAATTTCAGTGTTTCTACCAACACCCAGCTTTGCAAAAGCTTGCAAGTAACTCCATGCAGATGGAATCAGCTTTCTGGGCATTTGGATTAGCCTCCCAGTGCGAACAGTGAAATGCAGCACAGTTGAGCTGTAATACAGCAGGACTTTTCCTGCAGCCTGTGAGTGATATTTCATCTACACTGAGGGTAGCTGGCACACTTGTTCCAAGTTAAGTGCATTGTAAAACAAGGCTTTAAAAAACAAGGGGAAATCTAGATCCTGGGGAAATTAATGTTTTTCGGTTTTCAGGACTGCAGTGCTTGTGGTGTTTACATGTCTTGCAAAAACTGTTAACTGCTTATGCATGCCAAAATGATTGTTCACAACTGCTTTGAAGTAAAACTGTACCTGTCCTTTTTTATCTGATAGTCTTGACTGCTGCAAGTGACAAAATACTGGTGTCAGTAATTTCACCTAGTTTAAACAGTGTGGTGAATGGGGAGATCTAGCCACTGAAGATGAGTTTAAATTCACTTATGAAGTTAAAACCAAGAGGGCTTCTGCAATCATAATAATTACTTTGAACAATAAACTGCTGAAGATGCAGCAAAGCAGTTCTGAACTTCTATAAAAGCATGTGTTAATAGCTTCACTAACATGCTCTATGTTTCCTTGCAGATGGTTCCACCAAGGCCCCAATCCGTATACTGGTACGCAGGACTGGCTTTATTCTGGCAACTACTGGGACAGAAACTACTTTAACTTGCCTGATATTTATTGAAATGCAATAAGGAGCCTGTGACTGATACAAATAAGTCTTAATCTGTTTTAATGTTTTCCCTCGTTTTACTTATCTCATGAAAAAAACTGACATGTTATCCAACAGAATATTAAGCATCTCCACAGTAAATCTGGTGGTACCTGATCTGCAGTCCCATAGGTAGGGGAATCACTTTTCTGGCTGATGGTGGGTCCTGTGTGGACAAAGTAAGTCGCCGTGGTTTTGAGCCGCCCTGTTTGCTGAGTACACCTATATTAGGTTGTGGTGTATGAGAAATAGAACACCTTCGGCTATTCTGTGAATACTTTCTTTCGTAGTTAACATTGGCACAAGTAAAACTGGTTTTATTTATTGTGACAGGGGAATGTTTAAAAGCACACACAGTAGTTGGAATATTCTGTGCTTAACTGAAGAAGGGTGTGTCACTTCTGTAAAGATGTAATTTTTCATAAAGTGACTTTTCTTTTACTAAAGCAACTCCCTTGGATCCTGAGCTCTGGTCAGAGATTCCAGAAGCCTTCCTGACTCTGGAGCATTAATGCAGTTGTTTAAGCTGGTAACATTACTCAGAGGTATTTATTCCATGTTTTGTGCAGTGTGTTTTGAATTTTGCTCTCCTATTTTGCTACCAACCTTATGGTTTAAGGAATTAAGAGCCATTTAAATATCTACAGATTTGATCTGAACTGCACACTAGTAACAGGTTTTAAAAGAATCTGTTCCATGCACTAGAAGTTTTGGTGCCCAGCACCACTGCAAAAAGACAAGAACCTAATCAGTCCAGGACCCGGTGGAACATGGCAGGAGGGGGACAGGACCTGTGTCTGTACTGTGCAAACTCTGTGGGAGGAAGTCTTGTGCATTTCAAAGGTAGTGCAGCACCTCAGTGAGGCCTCCTGTGCACAGCTGCTTTACCCCTTTTCAGTGGGGTGCATTCAATCTTAGCGTGTAAGTTTATATTGAACTGTGTACAGAGCTTCTAGAGGGCAAGCTGCTCTTTGTACAATATTTTAACTGCTGTCTGGAGGTTAGTGTTAATTGAATAATTTAATTGCTACTAAATAAAGGCTTCAAAACTTCTTGCACCTGGTCTAAAGTGAGTGGTGTTTGACAGCGCTGCCCCTTTCTGAGCAAGCCTACTCCAGAAGCTGCTGCAGTGAAGTTGCACAGTGTGTGTCCCTGTGCTTCAGGGACCTCTTTTCCCCCAAGCAGGAACAGTCTGCTTATGGGGGGGGGAATGGCTGGGGAACTGGGAACTGCTTCCTTGAACATATAAGTTAAGGTGCAAGCCTTCAGGGTTAGACTACTGAAACTGTTAATAAGGCAAGGAGGTGCATTCTTTTTCTCTGCATTACTAGAATTAGCCAGGTAGTGATGCTGAGGCATATTTGCATAAATAAGGGAAAGCCTGTTCTTTGGCAGCCTTTCATTTGAGGACCCAATTTTCAGAGTGACCTGTAGTGGCAGAAATTCAGTACCTACATGGTCTCTTGGAAGCCTCCTCTCTGCACTCAAGCCTCTACTCTGGCCAGCATTTCTTAGTCTGTCTTAATTCCTCTGCAGCTTCAGGTGGGATTCTGAGATCTGTAGAAACAGTCTAGCTGTTGGATCAGTGCTTCAGTGGGTCGCACAGCATTGAACACTCAGCACTAGAGAAAAAAAAGCGCTTTTGTTCTTGTCTGCCCATTGTCAACTTCCCTTCTTTTGAGTGAATTCTGTTTCAGAAGAAAAGGTGTGTTTTGTTTTTTTGTCCAGACCTATACCTCAAGGGCATATTTAAGTGACCATACCTGTAGCTGTGAAACCTCTAAAGCAACATAAAGGCACTTTTCTTAACCCCTTCATTGAAGCGTTGCTTCAGCAGTCCTCCTCGATAAACCTGTAGTTTGACTGAATTGACCATATGTGACAATAACTCCTTCCTCTTGTTGAAAGTCTGACTGTTACCTTGCTCCTGCCACTTGTGCACAGTTCCTTCCCAGAGGATAACCCCAGCAGTAGGGGTGACACCTGGGTACCCTGAACTAACTGTGGCTCTGTGTGTCACCTGCCAGTAGCATTGGGGCTTATGTATATATCATGGGAATACACTGAAGAAGCTGGGCAGGCCACTCTTTGATGAAACAGCTGCAGCAGAGGTGTCTTAGAGGTCATTTCACACAAAGTTAATGATCAGGGTGTTGTGCTGTGCTAGGAAAGTATACAATGCATAGGAATGCAGTTCTAATTGCTGGCTTTCTTGGAGCATTTGCATTAAGTTCTTGGATTTATTACAATGTAAACTCCATAGTTCCTGAAGTCCACACAGCTTCTCTTCTCAACCTGTTTAAAATATAACATAAACTCAGTAGAAAGTGGGTAGCAAGAACTTAATTGCTAACTAAATGCTCTGTAAGTTGAGTGTATTTTGCCACAGTCTGAATATTATACTACTACACAAATGCTAAAAGGCATAAAGATGTGAGATTAACCAAGTTTTTAGAATAAAAGCAGAGCAAGACTAATACTACTAATTGCAAAGTGTAACAAGCAGAGGAAGGTATTGGGTCTGTTACCTATGACCAGGTTAACCACTGGTCTGTGAACCTTTTTTTTTTATTTATTTTGAAAAGGGTTAAATTAAGCTTTTAGTAGTAAAAGCCATATACCAGCATGTCCCTATGCAAGACTCATGCAAGAAGCAAGTTACTTCTTCATGGCCCTGCTCTGGGCATGGGGCCTGCCGTAACGGGCATCTGTCCTGCAGTACCATAACTTTCTGCAAGAGCATTTATACCTGTGTGCTTATCACCAGCTGGTGAGCCTTTCTTTGCAGACATCATGTCATCCAGAGGGATGGCAACTGAGAAAACAGGGGTTGTGCATGGCATAGCCCCAGTCTCCCCTGCAGAATGAGAATTGGGGCTTGCCATATCTGTTTCCTCATCAGCTGGTCTGGCGACTGGGACTGGGACAGTAGCGAATCTCCTCCTAGCACCTGCCCCCTGCTGTGCAAAGACAGTGTGGCCAGGAAGAGGTTTCCAGTCCTGCACATTCTGAATGTTAGAGCCTACTAAAATGAAAGGTGGAGCGTTTCCCCTCTTGCTGTCGTCTTGCATCACGTAAATTGGAGCAGATACTTGTGACAGCTGACCACACTGTTGATCTTCCCCTCTGGAAAGGCTGAGGGTTGCCTGGGAATAAGGAACACTGGCCCCAGCAGGAGGAAGGGATGGTGGTGATTTTTGACCTTGTCTCAAGTCAGTTAGGCAATAGAGGGTCCACACATTGGAACTTGGTGGTAGCTGTCCTGCTTCACTTGATGCCATGGCTACAAAGATAAAAATAAGAGTGCTGGTATCAGCAGTGGTGAATTCCAGTCACTTTTGTAAATCCTCATGTCTAAAACAAACATACCTACCCTTGGTGAAAGCAAGCATGTTGGAAAAGAGAGCTGGGATAGCAAACACTGTTTGGTATGTGGGTGACAAACACCTGCAGCCGAGACAAAGTAAAACTGTTTATGGTCAGAGCAGAGGCTCTTTGGGTAAGCATTTGTCTGGTATTTCTGAAACTGGAGTTTGACAAACTCCCCTAAAAGGTTGGGTTTTTTTTAAAAGAGCCAGTGCTAGTTTACAGATCTGCCTAAGCTCAGCTCTCCTCTGCAAAATGCCCTCCTGAGACTTCACAGCTGTACTACTGCTCCTGGGACAGGACTTGGACAGGTTCTGCAGTATAAGGGAGACCTGGGACAGGGGAGCTCCACCCTGGAGGGTTTCTCCAGCTGGGCAATGTTGGAGCTGGGCACATGTCACCACAGGGAAGAGATGCTAGTGAGGCCCTCCTGCTGCTTGTGGAACTGGTGACCAGTGCTCAGCCCACTCAGCCCAGCTGCAGAAACTCACCAAGCTCAGGACAGCAGAGGCAACCACCACCATTTTTTTTTTCATAAATGGAAACCTCCTAGGTCAGTGCTGGAATATGAGATCTTTCAGGGGAGGAGAATCAAAACTAGGGCTCCATCTGATCACTTCTCTTCAGCCACAGGGCACATGTATTACATCTTGGGTCTCTAACATCTGCTTCAGAAAATACAGCTTGTTTTGAGCAAGACCACTTGGCATCAATGGGCGCCTTCCCATCATTCTTGCCTCCATATTTGCCCACAGGAGCAAGTCCTGCGCAGAGCTAGCCACCTCTCTTGGAGCAGATGGCAGCGAGATCTAACACGTGCACTGAGGCCAAGCAGACAGTGTTGGAGGTTTCTTAGACGTCGTCTCCCCCCTGCATTGCACTGACACAGGTGCTTTTCCATTTAATGACCACTGATGAAGCTGTAGAGCTGGAAACTGGAACAGGAAGATGACACAGGAGACCCACACTTTCTTACCTGACAAGACATAAACTTGCTCAGCTGACTCCACTTGTGCCATAGATTCCACTCTCTCAGGACAGCACAGTAAATCATCATCAGCTGAAACTAAGGTTGTAGCACTTGAGCCCTGACCTGCATTTAATGGCTGCTCAATCTTTACCAGATAAGCTGTTTGGTCTACAAAGGGAATGATTATTTTCTGTGGAAACTGCTCTACATAGTGTGGAACCTCTGCATCCATCATCAGCTCATCATCCCGATACAGTGATACAGCCTCAGTGGTTGAGGTAAACTCAGCTTCGTTGCAGGAAGGCACAGCCTGCAATGGATCTTTAGGAGCAGGTGATGGTGAAAGAGGTGATGGTTCTTCCCACAAGGAGACCCAGGAAGCTTGTTTTACATCATTTGGTGAGACATCAGCCTGGCTGGCTGAGAGCCCTAGCTCTCCAGCTATGGAGGACTGACTCTGCACTCCTGGTTGTGACCTAACAGCCTCTACAGAAGTCTTAGCTGCTGGGACAGCAGGAGCATCTTCGGCAGCACTTTCTACTGGTGTAAATTCATTCTCTGAGGTCTGAGAGTCTTCGTGAAGAGTCTGCACGCTGGTTGCCACATCCCTCACAGAATAAAAAGAATCACAGTTACCTAGCATATGGGCAGCAAGCTGTGCAGGCTCAGCAGGGACATACACCAGTTCAGGTCCCTCAGGGGATGAAGGTCTATCAGATCCAGGGCGAGGACTGCTTTCTGCGATGAAACTGGCAATTGATGGGTGTTGAGTTACTTTGGAGCTATACTGAATATCTGGTTCTTCAAGGAGCTGGTCTTCCTCTGTGTCAGTACACTTGTCCTTTTGCTTGGGCTCCCCAGAAAACAAAGTATCTGTGTACTCTGTCCTCTTCTCTTCCAGTCCCTTATTCCCATTTTCTGCAAGGTGAAAAGCACATAGCAGCAATACATGAGCAACTGTTTCCATTTAAATAAAATTAAGAGTAAGTTCAGCACCAACTCAATTAGATGCTCTACAACACATTTATGAGGCTTCCAGAGATGGACTAACTTAAGGAGGGGGTTTGCTGCTTGCTTATTGCTACAAGGAAACAAAATTCAGAGAGCAGTGGTACCATTTCAAAACGTCAGAAGCCTTGACTCTATTCCTGATCCTACAGTGATTACTACATTCTTAGCTACTGCCCACAAACATTTAACACATAAGTGTAGCACAGATTAAACCTTTTACATTAAGCACATCAGATAAGCCAGTTAGGAGACCATGACTCCTCTTTGCAACATGTCAGAACTCTCTGGATCCATAGAAGTTATTTTAGATGCATAGATGGTGACATTTTAGCTTCCTCAAGAATCTTGATTAGTTGAACTGACAGGTATCCAAGTGAAGAACAGACACAAACAAGTGTTAGAGAGTGAAAAATGGCTTCTAGATTCATTGTCAAGGGAAGAACACAAGAGAGTACTTGTGGGATCAAAACTGTTCCATCACAGGGTTATTAAAATCCTCAGCATGAAAAAACCAAAAAAAAAAACAACCAAAAACCAAGAGGTCTGGTTTCTATCATGATTAGCAAGCGTTGTCCAATATGTAAAGCCAGCACAGCAGGAGTAGAGAAGGTGAGTCTTTACTACATCATCACAGTTCAGCACTGAGCTGTTTTCTGCAGTCATGACTGGGTAAGATCAGAAATCACGAGAAAACATAACACAAAGGATGCCAGAGCTAAATCCTCTCTGAAACAACACTGTTCTGACAGCCATCCCAAGCCAACACAGACCCATTTCTAATCCCACGTCAGTACCAGGCAATGTCACAGAAAAGAAAGGCTCCTTTGCAGCTACGCAAACGAGCCAGCTGCTCACTGGTGCACCACTGGTCCCAAAACACATGCTGGCAATGTGGGTGGGAGACTCCAGTGACCGAAGAAAAGGGAATGTCATCACACCCATTTTTAAAAAGGTAATAAGGAGGGCTCTGGGAACTACCAACCAGGCAGCCTGGTGAGATCCTGGTACAGATCCTCCTGGAAGATACATCAAAACATACAGAAGATAGGTGACTGAGAGAGCCAGCATGGCTTCACTGAGGGCAAAGCGTGCCTGACTAACCTAGTGGCCTTCTATGATGGACTGACAGCATCAGTGGGCACAGAAAGAGCTACTGATGCCATCTACCTGGATTTCNGCACCACTGGTCCCAAAACACATGCTGGCAATGTGGGTGGGAGACTCCAGTGACCGAAGAAAAGGGAATGTCATCACACCCATTTTTAAAAAGGTAATAAGGAGGGCTCTGGGAACTACCAACCAGGCAGCCTGGTGAGATCCTGGTACAGATCCTCCTGGAAGATACATCAAAACATACAGAAGATAGGTGACTGAGAGAGCCAGCATGGCTTCACTGAGGGCAAAGCGTGCCTGACTAACCTAGTGGCCTTCTATGATGGACTGACAGCATCAGTGGGCACAGAAAGAGCTACTGATGCCATCTACCTGGATTTCTGTAAGGCCTTTGATACAGTCCCCCACAACATTCTGGCTGCTAGACTGGGGAGAGATGGGTTTGATGGATGGACTATTTGATGGATAAGGACTTGGCTGGATAAGGACTTGGCTAGGTGGCTGCATCCAAAAAGTTACAGCTGTCAGCTCAGTGTCCAGGTAGAAACCAGCAATGAGTGGTGTCCCTCAAGGGTCCATACTGGGACCAATACTATTTAATATCTTCATCAATAACAGACTCGGATAGTGCGCACCCACAGCAAGTTTGCAGATGACACCAAGCTTACTGGTGCAGTAGACATGCTGGAGGGAGGGGATGCCATCCAGAGGGACCTGGACAGGCTTGAGGAGTGGGCCCATGTGAACCTCATGAAGTTCAACAAGGCAAAGTGCAAGGTCCTGCACATGGGTTGGAGCAATCCCCAATATCAATACAGACTGGAGGAAGAACGGATTGAGAGCAGCCCTGAGGAGAGGGATGGGAGGTGCTGGTGGATGAAAAAATGGGCATGACCTGGCAATGCGCACTCACAGCCCAGAAAGCCAACTGTACCCTGGGCTGCATCAAAAGAAGTGTGACCAGCAGGTCGAGGGAGGTGATGCTCCCCCTCTACTCCACTCTTGTGAGACCCCACCTGGAGTACTGCATCCAGCTCTGGGGCCCCCAACATAAGGAGGCCATGGAGCTGTTGGAGCAAGTCTAGAGGAGGCCCACGAAGATGATCAGAGGGCTGGAGCACCTCTCCTATGAAGACAGGCTGAGAGAGTTGGAGTTGTTCAGTCTGGAGAAGAAGAGACTCCGGGGAGACCTTATTGTGGCCTTTGAATACTTAAAGGCTTTAAGACAGAGAAAGACTTTTTAAAAGGGCCTGCATTGACAGGACAAGAGGCAACAGTTTTAAACTGAAAGAGCATAGATATAGATTAGATATCAGGGTTGGGGGTTTTTGCTGTTGTTTTGGGGATTTTTTGGGGGGGGAGTTGTTTTTTTGGTTGGTTGGGGTTGTTTGCAATGAGGGTGGTGAGGCACTGGAACAGGTTGCCCAGAGAAGTTGTGGATGCCCCCTACCTGGAAGTGTTCAAGGTCAGGTTGGATGGGGCTTTGGGCAACCTGGTCTAGTGGAGGGTGTCCCTGCCCATGTCAGGGGGGTTGGAACTAGATGTTCTTTGAGGTCCCTTCCAACCCAAACCATTCTGTGATTCCAAATCACACTGCAATATCTTAAAATTAAAACAACCAAAGGCATCCAGGCTCTCCTCTATACTCAAGGGGAAAGTATAGCATCCCAGGGGACTAATTCTTCCCACATTACAAGGAAGCAAGTGCTTTCTGAAGATGCCTGCCTTTTCAATAGCCCAGAGCCTGACTAGGGCTAGTTAGGATGCATCCCATAATAAGTGAAAACTACTTCCAGCCATTTCAGTTGGAACATTGTCTCAAAATACCTTAAAAGAACAAACAGCAACTATCTTACCGCTAATGAACTCAAATTTTTCAACCAGTTCTGTTATATCCATGTTTGGATGCCCTGCAAACAGAAGCAGAGATTAAGCTGGAGGAGGATCGCACTCTCAAATAGCTCAGCTCTTCAGATGAAGCTCCGGTAGGAACGAACCTTTTTGAAAGGTGACGAGCTCATGGAAATAGAGAGCAAAAAACTCAGCAATGTCTTCTGGGTTGTTTTCCATGACAGCCCGGCTCACCCCCTCAAGCAGGCTCTTGAGGCCACGTGGAACAATCAGCCTGATCTTTGAAGACTGCATCTTCCCAACCTCAGGCCGGCTTACGATTTCTCATCTGTACAAACCAAACCCCTCAGCTGAGTGTCTACCCTGCCCCAGTGTGAAGCGTCTAACACCGACGCCGTGATCGCAGCTGCTCATCCCTTGCCATGCCCTCAATAACCTCCTCCACCCCTTCCCAAACACTCTTTTAGCTTCAAGGGGGTATTTACCATTTGCAGTGGCCAAATCCTTTACTGGCCCCCCTTTGCGCCTTTAGGCGGCAGGAGGCACAGTCAGGGGACCCAGCTAACTAGGGAACCACCTCGTGAATTCACCCGTGCCCCAAATTCCCGGGTTTTAAAGATAAACCCCACCAAAGCACCCCCTGATCATCCACAAAAGCCATTCATGTTCAAGCAAAGAGTTTACAGGACACTTCTCTCCCCCTCCCCCCCATACTTGCTCGTTCCTGACCCCCAGCTCCTGCCAGCACCCCCTTGATGAGGGCAGCAGGCAGGGCACCCAGGGAGGGCCGCCACACCCAGCTAGAAGGGCATGACATCACAGTGCCTGCGCGGAGGATCAGAGCCAACAGCGGCTGTGCTCCAGCGCTGCAGTGTTACTGTTTGTTGGTCAAAAAGAATTAAAAGAAAGAAGAGCAGGAGGTGAAATACACGATTAAAATTTACACTTGCCAGAGTGCTCTGCAGCCAGGTGATGCTGCTGCTCATCAGTGAGGGCTTTCCTCCTGCAATAGACACCTCATCACTCAAGCAGCAGTGCATTTAATGGACACGACCATTTGAGCACTACTCTATTTATAATCCTTTTAATAATATATTTTAAGACCGAAGTAAGATGTTGTGGCTGCTGTCGCTCGAGACAAGTTGTGTAAGGGCCGCGAGGGCAAGGCTGAACACCCATAGGTGCTGCCCACCACGGGGCACACAAGCACCCCATGAACTGCTGCATGTCCTCCCTTCCCACGCTACCGTGAAACCCCTTCCTGCCTTCTCCTCTGACTCACCTTCAAGCTTGTAACCAGCTGCACTGGCGGGGCAGGCAGAACCCCTCTGAGGAAGTGTTTCGCCTTTGCTGAAACACCAGCTTTCCTTCCCAGCAACAGGCAGCCAAACCAGAGACGTTTCTTCCCGGCACTGGAAGAGTGCAACTTTGTGCTCACCCTCGGGTTATGATGACTTCACACGCTGCAACCTGCGGAAAGCAGAAAGGCTGCAGACGCATCCCTCCCGCCCCTCTGCCAGCTGTGGTAGAGCGGGTGGGTGTGCAGACCCATCCCCCGGTTCACAGCCCGGTCTTTTCACATCGGTGACACGCAACACCCGAGGGATTTATACCCAGGTAACGGACTGCAGAACAGAGCGCCTGAGAAGTGATGTTCGGTGCTGACCTCCGGCAGGAGCTCAGAGCAAATGGCTGGGCACTGTAACCACGGCAGCGACACCCAAAGAGGAACCAGATTATTCCTTAATACAGCTCCATTCATATTGCAGAAACTTATGATTGCAAGGGCAAAACCTGAAACAAACCTCAACCGCCCCAGAGACAGCATTTGCTTTCCAGTGCACGTTTTCAGTGGATACACAGAATATCCTTTTCTGTTCCAGTAAAACAAGCACAAAAAAGGTAATTGTATAGTGCCGTATTTTCCAGGTTACCCCTACCTGGGTTTCTGAGGATCATGAAGGCAAGCCATGATCAGGAGTCTGCTGTGGGATAAAAAACTTTTTTCCCCTAACCATGCCAGAGATCATTCTTCATGAAGGCTGGAAAACCATCCTCTACCCGCCTGCTCCTGCATTCCTGGATGTCTGCAACTCTACAAAAACGCGAGCAGAATCCCAGCAGCGCCGAAGCTTTAAGACTCAAGTGTCATTGCTATGAGAGCACTTAGACCATCTACAACAGCTTCCTTTAATAAGTTACATGTTCATAATAATTCATTTAAAATTAACAGAATATTGTATCACTTTCAAGTTAGTTCACTGGAAAGTATGTTAATGGTAAACTTACCACAAAATGCTTCTTCCATTAAAAGAATCCTTAGAAAGTAATTTCTCATTAAGAAAACTTCTTACAATAGCTCATCAGTCCTGGAGAGTGACAATACAGACCATGATATTAAAAAAGGCAAATATGAATATGCTATGACCTGTGAAATGTGGAAGAATAGCTTTGCTATAGAAAGAATAAGGCATACTTCAAGTACATATATGACGACTAGAAGAGGTGTAATTTCTGGAGTCAGGGCACTAATCTGAAGTCTAGATTTCTGTATGGAGAACGTAGAGAAGCAACAGGACTTCATACAGGCATGAAACATACCTGTGTGCAAACGCAGTCATGTGGTTACTTCAAACCCATCCTCAATGAATACAGATCAGGAGATAACTTGTAAATTTGCTTCTTCTGAAAACTCTCAAAATTCTAGGTATGCAAAGCTCTGCACAGCAAAAGCTTCAAAGATGTTTAAGTACAGATGTCATAAACCACAGAAAAAAATTACCATCAGAGGTAACTGAACAAAAGCATAAACCTCCTTAAATATTTAAAAAGGTTTCAGCCCCTAACATAAAAGCATGTCTGTCTGAAACTTAATGTGGTGGGTTGACCTTGGCTGGAGGCCAGGTGCCCACCAAAGCTGCTCTATCACTCCCCCTCCTTAGATACACAGGGGAGAGAAAATATAACAAAAACTTGTAGGTCAAGATAAGGGCAGGGAGAGATCACTCACCAGTTACTGTCACGGGCAAAACAGACTTGACCTGGGGAAATTAATTTATTACCAATCCAATCAGAGTAGGGTAATAAGAAATAAAACCAAGTCTTAAAACACCATCCTCCACCCCTCCCTTCTTCCCAGGCTCAACTTCCATCTCAATTTCTCTCCCTCCTCCCCTCCCCCAGCAGCACAGGGGGATGGGGAATGGGGGTTGGGGTCAGTTCATCACACGTTGTCTCTGTCGCTCCTTCCTCCTCAGGGGGAGGACTCCTCACACTCTGGCCCTGTCCCACATGGGGTCACTCCCATGGGAGACAGTCCTCCACCGACTTGTCCAACATGAGTCCTTCCCGGTGACTGCAGTTCTTCACAAACTGCTCCAGCGTGGGTCCCTTCCATGGGGAGTAGACCTTCAGGACCAGACTGCTCCAGCGTGGGTCCCTTCCACGGGGTGCAGACCTTCAGGACCAGACTGCTCCAGCGTGGGTCCTCCACAGGGTCACAGGTCCTGCGAGCAAACCTGCTCTGGTGTGGGCTTCCCACAGCATCACAGCCTCCTTCAGGTGTCTCCACCTGCTCTGATGTGGGGTCCTCCACAAGCTGCAGGTGGATATCTGCTCCACCATCAAAGTCCACAAGCTGCATGGGGACAGCCTGCCTCACCATGGTCTTCTCCAGGGGCTGCAGGGGAATCTCTGCTCTGGCACCTGGAGCACCTCCTCCCCCTCCTTCTGCACTGACCTTGGTGTCTGCAGAATTGCTCCTCTCACATATACACACTCCTCTCTCCAGCTGCAATTGCTCTTGGTGGTAATTTTTTTTTTCTCCCTTAACTGTGTTACCCCAGAGGTGCTACCACCATCGCCGATGGGCTCAGCCTTGGCCAGCAGCGGGTCTGTCTTGGAGCCGGCTGGCATTGGCTCTGTTGGACATGTGGGAAGCTTCTGGCAGCTCCACACAGAAGCCACCCCTGTAGCCCCCCTGCTACCAAAACCTTGCCATACAAAACCAAAACATTTAATTTATTCCCACATGCTCTTCTTATGTCTGGCAATGAATTCACTGCGCTGGAACTCAAATGGTGCTTTTGGAAGCCATCTACAGTAAATCCACCATACAAAGGGTACCAGCTACTCTGCTAAAACATGTGGCCCCAAACTGAAGAACCTGCCAGTCCAAGAACAGTTCACCCAACTGAAGGCAACTACCCCGTCTTAACCATCCTTTGCCTCATCTGCAGAAGTAATAGCTTCCAGATTATGTTAAAAATCTTATGAGAGAGAAATTTCTTAATGGACAGAAGTTCAGTAAATCAAGGTCGCAGATAAGCCTTAAGTTTCGGCTAAAAAAAGGCTCAGTTCATTCATTAGCTCTTTATTAGACAGTTTACAACAGCTTAATGAATTGCATTGGTTGGGGGTCAGTTTTGTTTTGTTTTTTAAACTTGCAATCTTTTTCAAAGCTTCAGCTAAACAGGCAGAAGAGGACTTCCATTTTTTGCAAGCACTATCTTTATATTTCTGCTTGCCACACACCTCAGTAGAATTCTAAGTGAGGGTTTGCATTCATATACAAAAATCTCCACGAAAACCTTCTTGCTTTTCCTACCAAAGGTACAAAATACTGTTTTTATTTAAGGTGTATTTATGCTTGTCTTGGACTCTGTCTTCCTCTTCATCGAGGTCTTTGCTACAAGTCATGCCTGTGGAGAGAAGTATTTGTCCCAGGACAATCATCTTCCCCCCCCCTCTCCCCGCCCATACAGTTAAACATATTGCTCTTAGAGAAAGTCTGGCATGTGTCTGTAGCCCCCCTGGATCTGCTCAGCCGAGTTTGACAATCTCTCTCTCCCCTCAAATATTCAACTCTAACAATCTTTTTTCTCTTAACTGCTTCACCTGGGAGCCTCTCTGGGCACCTTCTGGAGGTAAGCACAGCTTGCCAGAAAATGACTCGAAAACACTGAGGACCACCCAATTGTGCAAAACTCAATAGATTACTTGATCAAATTGTCCACTGGAACACCATCTTGGAAGGAGACACATCAAAAGACAAACAGCATTTTTTAAAAAGTAGCAATGAAATAATAGGGGTAAGACAACTGAAGATGAACTACCCCCATGGGTAAAACACACTGGTTAAAACACAGATCATGAAAATCTTGGGTAATGAAGCAAAAAGGTTCTGAGCAGAAGCAGGAAGGCAATATGTAATCATAATACGCACCTACTCTGGTAACCTATGCTGAGTTCAGTTTTGGAGTCTGACCTTACTTTACAAAAGTACGGTGAAAAATAGAAATAGCTCAGTATTTAACTCTAGAAAGCCTGCCTCAAGTTGACTTTGTCTCATTTATATTTTACTCATGCAAACGAGCAATAAGTGACCTGAACATTCTTTATAACACCCACACTGAGACATGGCAAAGAACGCAGTATCTGATATAGCAGAAAATACGAGGAGAGGAAGTGTCTGGAAACCAAAGCTACAGACCTCTAGGTTTAGAGGAGTCGAGGGAGCGGATCCTTTCAGGTACTGGTCCTTCTGCAGCAGTTCACCACGCCGACCTTCTGCACCTCATTAGCTCGTATATAGTCCCTTCCGCAAGCACTCTGGAGACGTATGCAATGCCAGCAACAACAACAAAAAAACCCCAAAACCTACAAAGATGGAAGGGATACTGAACAGTACAATATTTAAGTGTAATTCAATCAAGGGAAGTGACCTTGAGTATGCATGTGGCAGAGGTGGGGAAATCACTTTTTGTCATCTACTAACAGTGGCACGATTTTGTAAAGAATCAATGGAACAAGTTTCAGGGAGAATACAGATTTGCAACACTGTGATCAAGTTAGGCCTTGCATAAAATATCTCAATCTTTTTTCCCAGTGCATCTTGTATGCTAATTTCGTATAAGAATTTGCTCAGGCATAAATTAAGAGTATTGTACATAGATACGGAGAATTCAGTGTAAGAACAGCAGGTTCCCATGCTTTCTGAATCTCTGTATAGAATATCGTATTTTAATTGTTCTCTGGTCAAAATGAACCAGAACTTGCCTGTTAAGTAGCTTTTGATAAAAGTAGCTTTTCTATCACTATTTTCTAGCTCACCTCAAAACATTAGAATACAAGACAGCATTGTATAAGCATCTACTCAAACTGTAATTAGCAGAGAAACAATTCCCCACTCCTGCTTCCCCCCCCAACTCCTAATTTATATAAAGTAATTTGGTATAGAGTTCCTTCAGGATGAAGGATTTCAGGCAGTATACCTGTATTTCTTACTTCTGAAGTCCAATGGAGTCTATCATTTGTGTTCTAGGCTGCCTGCAGATCCTCTGCTGAGACCAGGGCAGGCATGCTGGCCAGATGCCACTGGCTGCCCAACTGCCCTAAAGACAGCAAAGTATAAATTTGTTTCTTAACATTAGCTTTAAGATGACTTGTTTGTGATTACATAATTTTTCATGAAAGTGATTGCTACCACTGTTAGTATTTTCTAATGATGACTGGAAAGGGAATTTGAGTGTCATTTATAGGCTACCCTGCTTTCACTCCACTGATATGTTCAATTAGTACCCTCCTCACGCCGCCCACAGCCCCCCGCCAGCCTGACGCTAGCTCCTGTTCAACCTTCAAACAGTTACAGAGCAATTTTTAAACACAAGTATGATCAGCTGTTGGAAAGACAATCAGATTGTTGTAAATTGAAAAGCAATTCCATACAACATTTGGGGAATTTTATTTAAGAATAAAGCATAACTAGATATGAACCAAGCATTCAAAGTCAGAGAGAAGAAATTAAAGTGCTTGCTTTAGAGTAAATTAGAAACATTTTTCAAAGGTGTAGGAATACAACAAATACAACTGTGTGTGGTTCTTTTTCTTTAATGAAGAACAAGTAAATCTGATGTCTTAAAACTGCATCTTAAACCTTGTTACCCTATGGTTGATCTCAACATGACACATGTAACTCACTTTCTAAACCAGAAGACTACAATTATACTGGAAGAACAAAGGCTGAGGTAATCGCTGACTAGAAAACTTTGTTACAGAGTCACTTGATATCCCAGAAGTTTTCCCAATACTTGATATCATCTTGTTCAGGAGGCCGCCAATTAAAAGACAAAATTTGAGGAGCAAGGGAACAAAACTCATGTCCATTTTTTTTTTAATTTTACTAAGAAATATAAAAGTGCAAGTTCTGTAAATTAACAACATTTACAGTACATCACAATAAATATGCCACTTTGTGACATCTAAAAATTCTAGTAATTTATTTGAAATGAGTCATATTGAGATAAAAACTGCAACATCAACAAAAATACCTGACCCAGTAAAGATAGTCTTAACATATTAACTAGCAAGATGCATATTCCATTATTGCTATTAGACCATGCCTCCGAGTTCCAAAGTATAAAAACTTATCAGTTTACACAAAATACGGTTGAAATTTTTCTCATCACAGGCATAATCTAACATAAAAAATAATTTTGCCATTTACAATGTAGGAGATTCTCCTATGAGGGGAGGGAAAAAACTTAATACAGAAACAGGTAGCTCTATTTCAGTGATGATTTGCTAAATTCACAGAAAAGCTGCAATTTGCACAGAGTTAAACTGTATATGAATATATAGTGTCTTTCCATACCTGCTCCTGGTCTGGTGAGAACAGGAGGCCTTTTAGTAAACTTACTACAATTTAGTAAATTTACTGCTAGCTGCCTCCAAGTATGTAGACCCTAGATACCCCAACACAAATTGCATGCAGGTGCTTTGTGTCCTGAACAGCTTAGTCTCACGTTATATTTAAGCAGTGTATTTAAAAGGAATTTTGTTAGTGAATGTACTGTTTCTAGCTATTTACCCAGAAGGGACTGTCTCTCTCATTGCAAAACATTAAAAGTCAGATAGGACAAAATAAGACTTCAAGTACATTAAAGCCCACTTTTAAGATCATGATTTGAATTCTAAGTAGTCACTGTATATACACAATATCTTGTTTTCTAGTCAATACTTATTTGGATTGACCAAATAAAGCTGAACACTCATTTGTGACTCAGTTAAATTTTAATAAAAAAAACCCCAGTGTACTATCTGTAACCCACCTAGATTATAGAAAAATAAAACTGTTTTTTTAAGAGTTAAGAGTCTCTCCTCTCCTTCAGGAACTGCAACAAAAGTGTTTAACTGCTCTAGGAATGCCTTTCATAGCAGGAACTGTGTATTTCTAGAGAAATAAAAAAAGTGTCTCAGCCATTTCATTTGGCCTACCAAATAGGATAGTACTGTTCTCCTCCATATCAGTCTTGCTTTAGATGCAACCTCAAAAGCAAATCAATGAAGGTCAGGTGTGGGCAAGGTCTAAAACTTTGGAAACATATTCTACAAAGAGCTAAGAAAAGAAAAAAAAAAAAAAAAAAGAGTTTAAGCTAAGGAACTGTTTAAGGCAACCTGACCAAAATAAAGATAAGGCTTTTGGATAGCTATTTCCAAGGATATCCAGTTTTCCTAGCTTTGCAAAAAAACATAATTCAACTAACTTTCTGGTCAGATTTCCATTCATAAGCTTCTTTAAAAAAATATTTACCTTCCTAGAATATGGTATTAACTGAATATAAAACATAAGGAGATACTACATATTACAGACAAAAGTAAAAAAAAAAAAAAAAGCTACAAATGAGCACATAGATGGCCAATTATTAAAAATTAAATGGTCATGATTGTTTTAAGCTCTCTGAGGTATTTCAATATCTTAATACCACAGGTTTGAAATACCATATAGAGACTGAGGATATCATAGTAGTGGTATAACTACCAAAGTAGACTTTTGGGTTTGTTTTGGTTTGGTTGGTTGTTCTTTTTAATACCTTTAAAGGTCACTGCTATATAGATACAGCAACTTGAATGAAAAATATGTAAAATTACTGTATCTGGCCTAGGTATTTTAACATAATATTCAGAATATTAAGAGCAGAGATAAAAACTGCCCACACTGTAATTGCATATCAAACAAAGTAAGTATTTGCTGGAATGTACCGGAAGCAAAGATCCCAAATATTGACATAATTTGTATCACAGGTATGAGCTGCATTGGGAGGGTAGGAATGAAAAATGGAAGGGGATGCAAGGTTTAAAATTCACACATTAGTCATCACAAAGTCACTAACATAAGCCACTATTATTCAGTAAGATCTGCTTTTTGTGGCTCAACAGTTTTCCTCCTCCTGAGTATTGGCTTGGGAAAAAAAAAAAAGTGTTCTGCACATTCTCAACTTCTGCATTTATACCAATTACTTTTATTGTATTATTCTAATCAAAACAGAAGTGCTCCTCTTGGCAAATTTTAGATCTAGATCTATTTTAAAAGGTAAAAAAAAAAAATAAAAAAAATCACACCTGCCAATATTGTTGAAATAAATCATGTGTGCTTATTTAGGCTCACCTGCAGAGTTACAAGTAATTGTGTTCAGCTTGGTTTAAACAAAACAAAAACTGAAGAGTTAAAAATGCAAGGTCACTTAACCTTCTTCCTGGATGATTTACTTTTAGTTAAAATGGTAATGTTTTACTAAGCCATACCAACTCTGACCATACTAGGAAAGTGTCTCTGGCACAAGTGGTTTTCAGAAGAAAAGCTGGTCTTCCCAACAGCTTTTTCTTCTGCTTCATCTTAAAGTGCAGAAACTGTGGGAAAGGATAACAAGACTCCTGTCTGTCACTGTGGAACTACTTCCCTTAGAGAAGCTAAGGCTGCGTGTATGCGGACGTGCAATCTGTTCTCAAAGTCATAGCCAGTAAATTCCTCCTGGGGGAAAAAAAAAAAAAAGCATATAACTATTAGCCTCCTTCACTTTAGGATGTGAAGATAAATCTACTACTAATGCTTAAGTAGTCGTGTTACAAAACAGATCGAAGAAAAGAGGTTAACTGGAGATTGCATGTTGCAATATCCCCGCATTACCCAAAGCAACAGAATTATTACAGAAATTCCAAGTTGGTGAAGAGAGCAAAAAGCTTCCGTTTCCAACGTGCTGCTTGGATCCCATGCAGTTGAACAGCACCTGGAAAGTTCTGCACATCCAAAAGCTCTAGAAAATCCCAACATGCCCAAGGCAGGAACCAGTTGGAACAGACAGGGAATGCAGAGTTGTCATCTTGAGACCTTCTGTAGCCAAATCTTAGTTGAAAAACTTGGCAAGGTTCTAACACTCCAAGAGAGGTCACTAATGTGGGCTCTGTGCTATGACTGACCTATAAATACATGCCTACGTAACATACATAAACACGTATCATATACATTGATGTATATGATATTTACACGATATGATATATACACAATAGTGTTGTAGATTATAGGTGAGGGACACTGACACTTAACATCCACCGCCCAAAACACAACCTCTCAAATGCCCTTATCTCAGAAAGAGAAATTTGAGTTTCTCAGTTTTTACCTTGGCTTGGAGAAGTAAGGTTTTGCCTCTTGGCACAGTCTACAAAAAGACAAACATTGATTAGAAATGCATCACATATGTTACAGAAAATATCTTAAGTAGACCTTCAGCAATGCACAGGGAAACAAACAAGGCTACAAATAAAATGATGAACAGAGTAATTTGTGTGTTTATTAACCAAAGTTTAAACCATTTATTTACAAAACAAGTTACTGGATTTTAAGCATTAAAAGTTGTTTCAGAAATCTCCATTTCAAACTCTTAAGGACAAATATATGTATTTGCAGATTAAGCTTTACTACTGAAAAACTTGTGGTTTATTTCTTATTATGTGGTACATTTTTATTTTAAGCCTTACAAATAAACAATCAACTGCCTGATAAAAGACAGAAAAAAATTTTTCCTATTCAAATATATCTGAACAAATGTATTTACATTGGTTAAATTATATTCACTAAGACACCTACAAAAAAAAAAATCCGTAAACTTCTTGACATAACCACATTAAAATCTTAAAAGAACTCAATTAGGACTAAGTTTTAAATAACAAAGATGATTCAGATGAATCAAACATGTAATTATGAGTAATTTTAAAGCAAAGGAAATGTAATGACAGCATGCCTTTTATACCAAAATGCATATTCATATCTGTTGCTCAGGTCTTCAAATATGCTTAGCCTCTCAGGTAAATGTGATTTATAAAATCCTATTCCCTTCTCTTTCTTGACCATGTAGAGCTCTCATATGACACCTCAGCTAGTAAATGGAATTTTCTAAACAGCATCCACTCGCCTCTAATTCTAGCTCTTGCTTTTCCCCACTCCATCCCATTTTATTCAAGTACCATTTACCTCCTCACTGTCTGAGTGCTACAAGAGGGAGTTTCCTGCATGTCCTTCACATACTAAGCGCTACCACAGCTTCTCAGTACAGCTACAAGCCGAGGTTTGTTCAGTCCCCGACACGAAGCACGTTCAGTTACTGTGTACACGTACTACTTGTAAAGCATGGAGGGAGGAAGGAAACACTGCTCCCACATTTTCAAAATCTTCAGATCATTTCACTACCCACCACACATTCTTTTAATTATTTTTAAGAGACAGTCAACATGATCAAATTTAAATATGAACATGGAAAAAAAAAAAAAGGCAGCAGAAGCATTACTGCGCTCAGACCTCCCTACCAGGTTTCAAGGCCCAGTTCTAAGACGTAGGGCAGCAGGGTTTTCAAAAAAAGAACAATTATTGTTAAAAGTGTTTTCTAGTTTTGTCCTTTGTTGTGATAATCATTTTTATTGAAAGATTTTCCTTTCCTTCCCTCTTTGGAAGGTTCAGCTCAGGTGACTAAATCTGACAAGATGGAAAATAACTGAAAACAGAATCTTAAGACTATGACATACTGTCAGCCCAACTACATTAAACACTACATACAATGATGTGGGGGTTCCAGTCATTGCCCTGTATCTGCTTCCCCTAACTTGCAATCTGATTCAGGAAGTACTACATAAAGTAGCATAAACTCCAAGTATCAATGTTACGTGTCGGAGGGGGGAACGAGCACCGAGCGTGGTGCAGAAATTCCCTGGTTTAAGATTCTCCAGGCTCCCTAGGACAGTCCACTTGGACAGTCTGAAAGCCAGGTGGATTATTTTCCTTTTCATCCTAAACAACAACAATCTCACTACTCAAGGTTAAAGCCAAAATGCAACACATACAGCTTTAATGGCATTTAAATGACTGAAATCACTTTACTTGCATACCATCATATTATTTCATTGCAGTGGATGTGTATGTCCTCAGTCCAGCTACGTTTCCAAGATGCACTGATGTGCAAGATTACTAAGAAATCTGTCCCAAGATTGGGGATAATTAATCCCAGAGTAAAAAGACTTGTGACAAATATCATATTGTTCCAAATATAAGTTTGATCCCAAAACCATGGAGCTATTATAGGAAGGCACAGAATTCTATTTGGAGAGGATAACTACAGGTAATCTTTGAGCTCAAACAGCGCCCAACAGGAAACTGAATACGGAAGAAAGGGATCCTAGGCGCTCACCACACTAAATACCACCTGCAGAGAACAAATCCCTGCCTACCCAAGGCATTCTTGCCAGGCCTCTGCTGCCACCAGCAGCAGGAACACTAAGGCAAGTGAAGGGAGAGAGGTCTTTGCGTCTTGCAGGGTGACAGAAGTATTTCTATATCCCAGAATTTATATATACTGTTTCCATAAGGCATGTAGAAAAACCTGGCATCATGGCATGATCAGAGAGGTGAAAAGTGAAATCTTTGTGGTGCTTTTTGGGGTAAAGCACTAAATAATAATCAAAACAATGTGGTGCTACACACATCAAAATTCTTGCTTTACTGCTTGCTGTAGGTTCACAGACATGTTAATTTCACCGGTAGAAAGAGACACCACTAATGGTTAGGAATGTAACAGCTGCCCTGAAGAATCTCAGAGAGTCTCAGGCTGTTTGGTCTTTTTAATGTAAAAATAAAACCCAGTAACAACAAAACAAGTTATTGCAGTGTTATCAACAGATAACAAAGCTCCTCAGAACACCCTTATAGCCCTTGATATTGAAAAATTAAGACATTACCTAAAACACATTGTATTTCTTGGTTTGCAAGAAACAAAGTAGTAAGTTTCTTTATGGTAGGTATAAAAGAAATTTTTAAAACTTAACATATAAACTTTATTTCATTGTTTGTATAGTAGTATGGTGACTCCCCGCCCTAATTTTAAGAGTTTAAAAATAGGTTACGCTGTTACCTCTGGATTGTCTAACAGAAGACAGCCAAGTTCATAGCAAGCATATGGCTGGACGTATAAGTTGTTTTGACGGCACAGTTCATCTTTAGCAGCTCGCTGAAAGAACTATAAAAATTAAAGAAAAAAGATTGCAGTAGTACATCTAAATTGACTGTTTGACACTTAAAAAAATCCAGAAGTACCACTCAACTTTAAGCACTAGAAATTAGCCTAACACTAACATAAGAATACATTAAAAATTTCCAGTGGTAGAAATTCTTTAAGCAAGGACCCAGAAGTTGTCACTGACACTACTGTATCAAGGCAAAAATATTTGTTTGGATTTTTACCAAGTAATATATTGACTGTTTCAGGAGTTTTCCAACTTCATACTGAAAAAATACTAGATCTAATAAGAAACTAATATCAGAGATGAAGTACCCAGATTTTATTAAAGATACATTGTATTGGGTTTGTGTGGCAAGGTTTTGGTAGTGGGAGGGGGCTACGGGGGTGGTTTCTGTGAGAAGCTGCTAGAAGCTTCCCCTGTGTCGGATAGAGCCAATGCCAGCCGGCTCCAAGACAGACCCGCTGCTGGCCAAGGCTGAGCCAATCAGCACGTCTGGGATAACATATTTGAGAACGAGAAAAAACAAGTTAGAGGGAGCTTTTGCAGCCAGAGAGAGGAGTGAGAAGATGTAAGAAACTCTGCAGACACCAAGGTCAGTGCAGGAGGGGGAAGAGGTGCTCCAGGCGCCAGAGCAGAGATCCCCCTGCAGCCCCTGGTGAAGACCATGGTGAGGCAGGCTGTCCCCCTGCAGCCNGAGGTGTTTTAAGATTTGATTTTATTTCTCATTGCTGTACTCTGTCTTGCTTAGAGAAAAAGTTCATCCAATTTATTACCAAGTTCAGTCTGTTTTGCTCGTGATAATAAGAAGTGAGTGATCTCTCCCTGTCCTTATCTCGACCCACAAAGCTTTTCGTTATACTTTTTCTCCCCTGTCTAGTGAAGGAGGGGGAGTGATAGAGCAGCTCTGGTGGTCACCTGGCCTTCAGCCAGGGTCAACCCACCACATACATGCTTGAGAGAAGCTGGGGGGAGAGGGGGGTGGGGGCGGGAAGAGAGACATTTAAAGTCAGCATCGCCTCCCTTGTTGCTTATGTGAATTACATTCTATTTTGGGGAGGGGAAAAAAAGTTGTGCCTACAGATCAAAGCCTGGAGCAGTAGCAATATTATTCTTTGGTATGTGCTAATAAACAAACCTCTCAGTGTCTAATAGGTCTGGAGGAGAAGCAGAAAATCCATGCTTTTGAAAGGTCAATCTCCAAGTTTGTTGGGTTTTTTTTGGGTTTTTGGTTTTGTTTTTTAAAGTTAGACAAGTAAACCCAGCAGAACCAAGAACTTCTCCATTCTTCTTCCCAGCTTCCCCTTATCTCTTGCTCCTACTAGAAGCTTTAGCTACCACGTTCATTTGACATGCCAATTACTTTCACAACACAGAATAATGAAGACATGCTAGAAAGAAAGTTTGAAAAGAACCTGACATACTCTGTTGGAATTCACAAAATAGCATGATCAAAAGCACTGAAAACTAATGGCTTGCTTAATGCTCTTACTCAACAGTATTTACTATTTAACAGAAGAGCTCATGAGCTAGGATTAATGGTGTAAATTATCATTTAACAACTTACCTGAACAGCATCTTCAGAATTTCCTAAGCATTTGTGTATGGCACCAAGCAGCAAATTCCTCAAACCAACAGCCGATGAATCATCAACGTCCTGACAAGCTTAATGAAAAGATTCAAGTAAACAAACAAGATGGATTGAAATCCTTCCTTAGACAAGAATTGTGGTCTATGGTGACTTTTAATCTGGTGATTTAATTTAACCAGAAAAAGGAGATGCTAGTAACATTAATATAAGTCAAAGTAATTTGGTTTCTTTTAAATACAATCCATTTTGTGTGAACCTCATCAAGCAATCTGTCACTCATGAGAACAATTCCTAACAGGAATGAATGGGCCGAAGGCAAAGGCAGTTGGTGTGTTCCTCTCACAAGAAGAGGAGAATTCATTTCTCTACTGGTCTTTGAAATATCTGCTAAAAGGTAAACTTAAGAAACAACTACCTCCTTCTGGTGTTATGGGAAACCGTGCTGTCCCAGATATTGAAAGAAGAATACATAGTCCAAGTTACAAGGAGCACAGGGCAAGCAGTTCATATTTGTTGATTTGTTCTGAAGCCAAGTGACAGGTGCACAAAAATGTGTACTGGACTTAAAAACCCAGTCTAGGGTATTTTTGGCATCACAAGTCTCAGTGCTGATGAGAAGATAAGGCTCATTTTCCAGACCTTAGCTGGTCCACAGTCCAGGAACAGACTGTGCCTCACCTGACTAGTGCTCTGTTTCCAGAAAGAACCGGATCACGATGCCCGTAACTGTCTCCAGATGAGTTAGCCACCATTTGATCAAGCTTATTAGCGCCAGCTCTGTTAAATCAAGGCTAGTTCCATGAGGAGCCATTTGCACTCATCTGCACCGTCACCTCCAGAAAGGCCGAGGTACAGAGAAGCCTGCGGGGCTTTTCACCCCTTCAGAAGGAGCTGAACTGCTGTTCCTGGAGCAGTAGAGCTCCTTCACATTCTGCCTCATCTCATAAACCCTGACAGATCTTAACTGGCTCCGCATTCACAACGCAGTTAATCCGCAACCCAAATAAGTCACCTATGAATAACTAAGAGTTGGCTGCATCAAGTATTTGGACGCTACACAATACATGAGGCTGTCAACTCTCCCTGGTGTTGCAAGTCTCAAGTTACTTGGCATTTTACTTATAGAGATACATGTGGGTACAAATTAATTCCTTTATTAAGTCAACTTCTAGCCCTGAGGAAAAGCCTGGAAACTTGCCCCAGCAAATTACACTCCAATGACTCAAGAGAAGAGGAAGCAAATTAAAAAAAAAAAAAAAATCCCCTATCATCTCATCATTCTTGAGATACACATAAGGCACAGCAATAACATTCTCACTGTGCAGAAAGTCTTCAGCCAGAAATTGCTGATGCAGACACATCTGTCAGTGTTATCCCTTACAAGAAGCGCATCTCTGAATTTTAATCTGTACTATTTCACATTAAAATGCGTACCACCAGCTAGAAGCTTACAGAAGGAAGATATACACTGCTTCTGAGTGTGCAGGAAAGAAGCATGTACTCTTTACAACCTCTAAAACTGATTGTTCTGAAGGCAAATGACAGACAAAAAATGCTGCAATTTATTTTTACATAAGTAAATCTAATTTTAAAGTCTTCATTATCTTTGGAACTAGAAACTAGGGATTTGAATGTAACCCACTGCCATCACACAATTTAAATGGACAAATTATCTTAAATGAAAACCAGAACAAAACCCCAAAACTAGTCTTGACTCTCGACTTAAAGACTGGTAGTTTTCTCACTTAACATAAAAATCATGTAGAATCCCAAAAGTTCACAGTTACAGAAAAAAAAGGAAGTATCTCTGCAGCAGACATTCTTTGCTTTATTTTCTAAATGAGCAGGTAATGACTTGAAACTTTGCAGAATGCAAACAAGACTGCTGGATGGAGGGAGGAGTACTAAAAACTTCATGCCAAACACTGTTACTATAAACTTTGTGTGACAGCCGTCCAAAGACATCTGGAGACTAGGAAAGAGGCAACCATAAAATCCTCCTTTCACCACTAAGATGGTGCCAGCAGCCAAGATAAACACAACGCTTATAACATCATAGATGACCTCACAAGCTATGTATTTCCTCTTCAAGGAAACTGACACGCAGAAATGAATTGGTAGGGGTTTTTTTATTTTATAGCTAGGTTTAAAAGAGTTAAATTTTGCTTAGTGACTTTGAACAATAACTATTACACTTTTGTTTCATTTTAAACAATGGGCAAACACAACTGATTAAAAAAAAAAAACAACTATATGCAGGAAGGCAGTTAAACTTCTCCCAAAAATCCTATAACCATGGTAAAAATGAAGCATTAAGCTGAATCTTAATGGGTCATTATTCTATTGTTACTCAAACTGTTTTGCTATCACACATGCACGCAGGTTTAAATTTTCATGCTACAACAATCATACACTCCACACAACAGAAGAAAATGATACATCTCATTAAAAAAAAAAAAGTAAAGAAATAAATCAAAGAACTATATTATACCTTGGCTCATATGCTGTAAGTTCGACAGGGAACAGTTTGGAAGGGCTTTCCATAAGTACAATACTTCAATGGATGCCAGGACACAGAGCTCTTTGGTAGGCATTTGTTTTCTAAATCTATCTGCCTGCAAAGCGGGGAGAAAGAGGGAAGGGTGATTTGTCATCTGTCCTTTTACAGGAAATATAATATTCACAAACAGTAATTCTGTTTCTTGAAAGCATCTAACAATTTTATGAAAATAAAGCTGGTGATAACTTAGCTTAAAGACTTTAACACTAAAAAGCAAAATCCTTCAATAAATTTAAGAGCTTATGTATCAATCAGATTAAAGCGTCCATGTATGCAGCCTAGATTTGGTTTATTGTATTGCACAATCCCAAGTACACACCAACTGGATGCTGAAAAGGTAACATCTGCAACAGGATCAGTTGGGAGCTATTTTCTAGCCGACAACTAGCTTTCAAAAAGAACTAAGACTTTGACAAACAAGACAAGATAAAAAGGAGTAAGAAAGGCAAAACTAGAAGGAAAAGTACCAAAGCAACTACGGTATCATGTATATTTATCTTTAATGATTACTTTACTTGTAAAGTGAATAGCTAATTCACATTTCTTTTGCTAGGTCTTTAAGATACATGACACTATTGTTTTTCCACCTGAATCCTTCCCCCTAATTCTACAGAAGCAACATATGAGAAAACAGATACATCCTTCAAAAATAAATACTGGTGAAGAATCCAACAGAATTGCCAAGTGTAATTACTGTACTGAAACAAGTCAGCCTATGCAAAACCAAACCTTTTTCACTGAAAATTGTTCAATTTGATTGTTTTTTCTTTTGAAAAGCTTCTGAACTTCCTTGAACACATTCTGAGCACCATTGACATCACCAGTGGCTCCTTGACACACTATAAGAATGTGGAAATAAAAATATGTTAACACTACTGGGGTATGAAACAGGAAAAAGATTAGATATCACACGGTCACAGGAAAAAAACCACGCACACTCCCAGAAATGATTTAAGACTGGGGATTTGACAAACATACAAATCCCAACTCTCCCAGGTACCATCTGTGATCATTAACAAGTCAGTACTTCTTTTTCATACCCGTTAAAGGAACTAATACCACCCAACCTCTAAGGATTTATTTTATTTATCTTTGCAATACATTGTTATACAACCTGTCACTGCACTGACAATCGTAATTGTATCTACATGTAGAAGGAGAAAGAGAGAAAGTACTTATGCACATGCATGCACACGTACATTATACAAACAAACAAAATTATGTTAAGTCAAGTCAGGCATAAAGCTGCATAAGCAGCAGGCAGTGTGGAAGTCATTACATGCACTAGTAAGTTTCCCAAAACAAAACAGTGCCAAAACCTCAGCACATCACTGATTTATCACTTATCCAACACAGAATATACTTACCTGCTGTTAAATAAGCGTAGTAGCACTGGGACCACCTAGATTCATTTTTAAGCCTTTCAAAGGATTCAAATGCATCTTTGAAATTCATCTCTATCATGCTGCACCAACCTAAAAACAAGACTAATTTAACTTCAGAGAAAGCACAGTTATTCAAATTTGGTGCAAATATTACTGAAACAGACAGTCTGTTACGAGAGCTGGAGCTAGTTTAACAATTACACCAATAATTGGAAAAGTTAAAACCAAAACAAGTCAATGATATACATTTAAAGTCTGGTTAAAATTTACTGGGACACGTCAAATTATAAGACTCCATACAAAGCAATGGATCCACTTCAGAGCAACAACAAATCTATGTAGGCACTAAAAGTTTGTTTGGTTGGTTTTTTTTAAATTTAAATACTATATTTTATAAGATTCTGAAACTTACAAAGCTATTACTTGCTCCCTTATCCTTCCCTACTGCAACAAGATCCTTTAATGAGACACATTTAAAGCCTGAAGTAACATATCTTCTCCACTCCAAAGATCTGTATGCAAATTAAGAACATATAGCATATATTGCTCTTGATAGAAGGAAATGAAATATAGGTCCTGCAAACTGTGAAGCTTCACTAGACCGATTAGTTTTTGGCACAGAAATGGTGATTCCATGGACAAATCAGATGAATTAATTTCTAATTTTAAATAATATTCTGTAGATGAACAGTTTGCCCTTGATTATGTAGTCTACTGTCTGATTTTGCATCACCTTGTCTTTGCAGAAAACTTGAAAATTATGAAAAATTGTTGAATTCTACTTGCCCAAACAAGAAGACAGAATTATTAACATAATCCATCCAAGACAGAGGCCAGTATTCTAAAACCTTTTAAAAAAATCCTAATACAAATAAACTGGTTTGTTTATTGAAGTTGCTAGTCTAAAGTTGAAAATGAGCTATTTATAGTATAAATATATCCAACTTACCTATTTCATATAAGCAGACATGTTGAATCTCCCTTTGGTCTGTTGCAAGTTCCAAAGCGGTATGAAACGAGGTCAAGGCACTATTGATTTGACACTAACAAAAGTGAAAGAAGAAAAAAAAAAAAATATCAAATGTCTTCAAATTTAAAATTTGTTGGATAACTTGATTTTGATATAGAAATAATTCAGATTTCTGTTAATAGGTATTTAAAAAATAATTATATGCTTAAAACATAAATTGAAGTGTCTTACACATTGCAGACTCTAGTTCGATTAGATGAAAGAGGCACAACATCCCACTGAGAACAAAACCTCAAAATTCATTTCAGACTCTAGATTATTTTGAATGACCTAAACCTGACCACAGAACTAACAATTTGAAGGAGAAGGGCTAATATTAATTCAATATACCAGCTCCACAATGCAAGTCCTTTGGTTGGCTTCCCTCCTCCCAGTTCTCTCGACCTGATCACTTTTGAATGGAAGCATAGGCAAGTTTTGACAGAGCTTTTGTTTACAATGATAAAGGAGCATCTCAAAGAGGTCCCATAATGAACAGATTTTTCCATATATTTCATATTCATGATACAAAACATAATACAAAAGCCAACTTATAAAAGACAAGGAAAGTAAGAATCACTAACACAAAGCAACTCATTTATATTTAAATGAAACTTTAGACAAGAATGCAAAGCATTTGCTTGCAAGGTACTAACAATCAGTTCCACCACGTGCAACGGTAAAAATTAAAACATATGGTAAGAAACTTGCACTCAAAGTCATATAAAGAGAGAAACGTAGAACACCACAGAATTAAAGGGGGGAGGCAGGTAGTAGAAGAGTTTAATAATGTAGTAACAATCACCAATAACTCACAGCCAGTTCAAATCATCTCTCAACCTTAAAAGTCAGTGGTTGTATTCCTTCCACTTGCTATTAAGTCCGAAATGCATTGGTTTTGTGCAATAAACTTTTGAGTAATTTCATTTCTACTCTTACTAGTCATTCCATCTTTAAAAGTCATGTTTTTAGCATCTGCCAATAAAGTTTAGCTTTCTGCACAGTAAGGGTATCTTTAATGTTTCATTTTATTTATTTTGAACTTTTTCATCTTTTTCCACACTTTTCACCACTTGAAGCAACAGTTAATAGAGAATTCATAAGTGCTGCACGCCATGCAAGAAGATAAAAAGGCATGAGATTAAAAAAACATTTTGATAAAATCATTAGTTACCAACAGCTTAGCAAAAGAGAGGCTGACAGTTTTGTAAGAACCAGAATGATAGTTCTTTTGACTACCTTAATTTTTAGTTTTCCCAGTTTAGGATGGGACTTCTCCATAACAATCATCATAAAGGGCAGGATGCAAATCAAGATTTAATTAATTTCATACATAGATGTACTATATATCCTAATATGGCCTATATTCACTTTAATAGTGTTCCTATATTTATTCTCACATACGATTATAATAATTTATACAACAATAATCTTTAAGCCACTCTCTGCTGGCTAAGCATTTAAGTGAAAGAAAGCCTTCAAAAAGCAAACCTGTTATGTACACAAGCGTAACTGAATTCAAAAATTCCTGCAAAAATCTGCAGCTTTGTTTCTTAAGACCACACACAGAGCTCTAAAGTGATTTTATTAGATTTTCTTCTTTGTCTCATGAGGGAAAACTGTTTTAGTTGCTAAGGAACCATTTAACCATAAATCATATATATTGCATCAAGACAATACAACTGCCAGCAAAGGGATCCACAGCTGTACCAATATAAACAGTGTACACTCAGAAAATAAAACAGTGATTAAGACTAAGATGCTTGTTGGTATGACAGAAGAATAGACTACACAAAGACAGGTGAGTTATATTTGCCCTCAAAGTTACCAAGGAGCCTGAGCAATGTACACCTTGTTTACTTTTGTAACAGCACATTCTGTCCACTCCACTGATGCTGCATCACCCCAAACACAACTTCCTAGAAAATAAGTGTTATGAGCCCAGCCTTACAGAAAAAATAAAATAATGTTGGCTTAGAACTTTATCTTTGTGCTAAGAAGTTTAGAAGTTCAGTAAATCTATGTTTTGGATGCTTCTGAGAAAAATGAAGAAAAAAAAAAACACAAAACAAAAAACTCACTAAATATTTAGTCCTCTGTGACAATATTCTGCCTTCTAAAAACCTAAAAATTTGAAAATATAAATCACTTATTTGTAGGGCATGTTATTCCACACAATGACTAATGGCAATTACCTCATTGTCTGCAATGCCATATACCAGCCTGGGGCAGCACATGGAATACTGACTACCTAGTAATATACAAGTCCAATTAGTTGAATACTCAATCTTCTATAATCCATTTCTCTAACTGTCTAGATCTCTCAAGTGTTTGGACATCTATTTAAGTTTTCCTTAAGCATTAAGTTCAGTAAGTATGTTTCAGAGACATTTTATAATAAAGTTTCAGTCATCTCCAGGGATTGTGACAACATGCTGGAATACGAATTTCTACTCTCAGTGTTAATTCTTAAAATAAATTAATTACTATCTATTTACCATTTCAGAGAATAAACAAAATTATAAAGTCCCAAGAATCTGCAAGTATAACATCATGGCTGACACATGAAATTGATGTTCCTGAGATTTAAATATATATATATACACACATACACACACACTTGTAATTCCTTCAACAGGCATCACTCACACCTCTTGGACATACTCCAAATACAAAAAAAGATTAATCCATAAAATGTGCAATATACAGAACTACATAACCATAAAGAGGATTATTAAAGCTAGTATGAGAACAATAATCTTCCATTTTTTTACTTCAGATTAAAACCAAAACCACCTGAACCCACCAAGCATCTATGGAGATTCCTGAGCTGACACACATTTCCCCCTCATGTTGTTCTGAAATCTCAGGACACTTTCTCTCTCCCAGGATCTCTCTATTCTTGATCGGCACTATGAATTTGTAAAGCTTCTAACAAGTCATGCTCATAATTAAGGGGAAAACCAGCAAACAATACCAACAAGGGGACAATTTACACTGGAGGACACTATATGGAAATTTCAAAGCCTGTATTTTCTCTTCCATAATAGCAACCTCCCTGGTTTTTTGTTTGTTTGTGGGTTTTGGTTTTTTTTCCTAGACATGCCACAAAATTAAAATAGAGTAAAACTAGGATTCTGTATTTTATAGACTAGAACAAGTGCTGCCCAGGGAAGCGATCGTCACCAACCCTAGCGGTATTTAAAACACCCATAGATGTGGTGCTTAGTGACATGGTTTAGTGGTTGGACTTGGCAGTGTTAGGTTTATGGTTAGACTTGATGATCTTAAAGGTCTTTTCCAACCAAAAGGATTCTAAGTAACTAGTGAGGCCAGCACAATTCCTGAAAATAAATCTTTACACTACACAAGCTCTGAAAATTTATTTACTTATGACATCACTGTGATTTTATTCCAGAAAATTCATTTAAAACTTTTCAATGCTTATTATATTCTTGCCCTCAGTCTACTTTTCTGTACCACACCCTTCTACCCCTAAATAAGAACGATACAACTGATACCCAGACATCTACAAAAGGTAACTAACAAAGCAAGAGTACTTGTCAGCAGTATATTTAAGCCCACGACACCACTGCACATTTTCACCAGGCCTGCACATCAAACACAGTAGCACACCTGAATGTACCACTGGTGTTTTCATGTCAGCTGAAGTACTTGACACTATTTCCTTCAGACTCTTACTGTGTACCTATACCAGCTGAACTCTATAGATGGCAATATTTTTATTTTCACAGTAATTAGAAAGGCCCACGGGTATAGCCGGAAATTCTGGATTTCAGACCAGTGGGTTTCAGCAGCTATTATATTCATTACATTTTTAAGTACCCTTCAGGCACAAGTATAAAAGCATTATTCTCACTTGGTTTTACCAGCTTAAGCTTACCTGAAACAACATTGTCAGCTTTAGTGGAAAGTATTTCAAAGATGGAAATAGCCAGGCATTCACAAAGAAATATTTGTGAGGCTGAATACATACCATAAAAATCACAAGTCAAGAACAGCAATAGTTATATCCATAAAAACAGCCTAAGTGAATTATGTAAAAGTCAGGAAAAATGCTACTTTAAATACACAGTCTCTTAACCTACTATTTGAAAAAGCGACATTTGACCAGCCTACCAGTGCAACCTTTGACTTTCTGGTGCACTTTCATTCCAGCTTTCTCAGATCATCCTCCTCTCATTTCCCTCAACTCACGTCAATAGTATCCAAATGCTTTCAAGACTTTGTTTCCCAAAAACACGAATCTGGGAAAAAAGTTGAAAGATAATTTGGTCCACATTTATAGTACCTATACCTCTACTTCCTAGAAAACTGAAGTCTGTTAAGGCTTTTAATGACCAATATTCATACGTGCTTTTTAGAGCACAAAGCATTATACAGCCACATGCTCTTCGTTTGTCTTTCGTAGCCCTGTCACTGTGAAATCTTCCTTCCTCCTCAACTGCCTGCCTTGGCAACTTTCTCCTTTGTCAGATTTGTGTCTCACTGTCCAGTCATGTACTACTGCTTCTGCCTGAGGTCAGTTTTTCTGCCCATGGCTGAACTGTGCTTCTTACTGTTGCTTTTTTCTACACATACACACCTCTGTATGTGTGTATACATGTTAGCATATACACACGCACAAACTTGCTAATAGAAGCAGAATATATCATCAGCTTAAAGTTACACAAAATGTATTTGTAGGATTAAAGGCTATAAGAATATAGACGGACTGAGTGCTAGCAGGCTTTGTATTAGAGCCTACAATGATCATTACTGATTCTTATTTCCAGAACACACAATCTCTTCGGTATAACAACATATAAGCTGCCTTTCATCTGTGTACAATTAAATTTTATGACAGAATTGTTAAAAGATGACAGATGTTAAGGCTATAAAAGATACAATCTTCAGCTCAAGGTATACTTTAAGTGCTTACAGGTTAAAACAGAGACTTACCAACTTCAGTAAGCCATTTCAAAATAATATTTCCATGCCTGGTGAAAAGAATTTAAATCTACCTGTGCATTAATAATTTCAAAGAAAGCCATATAAGCACTTCATAGGTTTTGCAGGAGCTCCACTCAGCTCCCTCAGAGATGAAGTAGAAATTACTACTCAGCACATTAGTTTGTAATTGAAGAGTCTCTGTGCACTTCTGTTTCAGAATATACAGTAAGACCAATGCCTGGATTTGAGACATGAGTAACTACAAGTGTATTGTGCAGAAACCCAGTGCAGCTCCCCATGGCATTGCCACCAGTCAGACATCTGCCTTCACTATTACGTCAACAACATTTGAGAAAATTAAGCTGGCAAATTCTTAACAAAATCTACAGAAGAGCTTGAAACAGTGAACCAAAACATTTAGACACAGCAAAGCCTCAATGATACAGTACCACTTAGAACAATGGAATGAGAGGGGAACAAAAAACAAAACAAAAAGCAAACAACCAAACCAAATCAAAAAAAGCACTCCTGAATGGAAACACTCTCATGCAAACAAACACACAAATAGGGATATTTAATTCCTGTTTGCAACCAACAAGCTTTCTGCTGACAAAGGGTATGGCTACATAGCATAATGCATAGCATTCTGCCTGCCTCAGCTAACTTTGTTAACATGGCCACACTGTCTCTGGCACAAACTATTTCACTTGGAGCTAAACTCCGATGTCTACAGATAGCATCATTTAATCATAGAATCTTTCAGGTTGGAAAAGACCTCTAAGATCATCAAGTCCAACTGTCAAATGCACAATACTCTAAGATAATATGTAAAGAACTCTGCTTTGCAACATAACAGTACTCCAGAAAGGGACTGACTACACAAAACTGACTCTCACCCCAAACCTATCCTCTGTATTTACACATAGAAACATATACTCTGTTTATTGACAACTATGTTTACAATTTTGTCCTAGCTTGCCATGAAAGCCAGAAGAATCATATAATAGTTGAATTTTATTCCTCATGACACTGAACATGAAAAAAATTTCCAAATACCAGGTCATACTCTAGCAACCAACATAGCTACATTACCAGCTGCACTTGCATTCATTTGTAGCTATTCCTAACAAGTTTAATTTTTACTGCAAGAATGGAATACACACATAATTAAACAAAGACCAGTAAAATCTTTCACACTCAGAAACAGAAACACTTCCCAAAGACTAACAGCTTGCCTGCAACAGTGCAATTCCCCAAATGCACTTTTGCTTTGAGAAAGGCAACAAACAAAGAAAAACAATATCCAAAACCCATGCAAGAATATGCCTGCACAGCCCAGTAGGCCACAGAAGCATGCCTCCATCCCCCTGTTCTGTAACTATTGCTACCTCCCTCAAAACATTAAGTTGTATTTGACAGAGTTAACTGCAAACCCCAGCAAAGAATGACCATCTGTATTAAGATATGGATTAGTTCTTGTAATTGTGATGTTGAGATGAAGGGTTTGAACATTCTGGCTTTGTGCTTTTGTGTTGGGTTTTCTTGTTAATGTAATTGCTCTGGAAATACTCTGGTCTGATAAAAGCAGCAGCTAGGAGTTGAGTAGTTGAAGTACGCCTCACCATCTTGTATTATCACAAATTCTTAAAGACTAACTCAGTCAAAAACCATGAGGCTGCTGCAGCGTTTGAATAACGCTGCAACAGCATTCACGAACACATTTTCAGTGAATACATTTCTGCTTGGGTCAGACCTCACCCTTAGCAAAAGAAAATATCCTGGTTAAAAGTAAAAGCAGTTATTTGAGGGAAATTATTGCAGAAAATTAGCTGTATACGAACAATGCATAAAATGGAAAGTGGAAGATAAATGCTCAGCAGATAATACTCATAATTTAGCTTGACAAGCAAAACTGAAATGGCTATTTATACCACAAGAAACTGGTAAGTGACCAAAAGCACTTCCTTTTAGCACAGAGCTACAAAGGTATCAAGTAGTTGAAAAAGAATATCAAAGTGCCATTAATTCAGATAGAAGTAGTGGAAGAGCAGGCTTGACACATGAACTTGAAACTAGGAAGGAGTTAATCCTTTCTTCTTACTTATCTGCCCATGTACCTATACCTTTAGTCACAATTTGCTGAAGCTTGCACAGTTCATTTACAATAGAAAAATATAAGAGAAAGGGAAGAAGGGGGAAGAAATCAGTCAAAAGGAAGAAAACATGCAGTACCTCTAATCGCTGTATCCTTCCCTTGAAGAACATGAACAGAGAGGAATTTGGATAAGCAGATTCTTTTTTTGCAAGAATTTCTTTTGCCTCTTTCAACCCTGCCTTGTTATCACTGCCATCAAGGGCAAAAAAGGGACGAACAACTGTGTGGTACCACAATAGAGCTAATCTAAAAGAAACATAAGAGTAAAAAAAGATTACAGCTTGTAAACAGAAATTTAAGGATATTGTTCTACACAAGCAATTTTTTTAAAGGATTCTGAAAGACAAAGAAAGATACAAATCTTTTCTTATACAACCGGGCTTTAAAACAAACACACTACTATTGCCATAGATCAATGTATCCTAAACTGCACCTGAACATACAATTCAGTGCACACTACCCAAAGGTACAATCAAGCTCATAGCATCAAAGCTGTTGAGCCTTTAGAACTTTGTAGATTTTTTTTTATTT
>VXBL01006972.1:94512-108472 GCA_013400195.1 Aramus guarauna | reverse complement strand
CCCACCAGCACCATCCCAGCATCCTCCCATCAGCATCTTCCCAACATCACCACCACTTTCTCAGGTGCCACATCTTGGCCCAAAAAAACCCTCCTCCCAGCTCCACGCAGCCCCTCCCACCCAGATTATCCCCTCCCACCCGAGTTATCACCTCCCTCCACACATCTCTGCCTTCTCCCCATCCCACCCCAACCTCAGAGCTGAGCTGGGTAACACTCAGCACGCGGCTTTCCAGTGGCTTTTCCCCAGGGGAATTAGGGTCCCCTGGAGAAATTTGGGGTCACTCAAGCCCTAGGGGGGTGGTTTAACACCCAATTTTCACACACACACACGCTCTCCCCTCCCCCGCCCTCCCAATTTCCCCCCCTGGATTTTAACAAGACAAGGATGGAGCGGGGATTCTGCGACCACATTTCAAGGCTACTCCCAGTTGCCCACCAGCGGGACGGCATTCCCGACCCTGTCAAAAACATCCACCCCGAGCAGGTCAGGATCGGGCCCCCCCCCCGAATCATCCCCCCTACCCGCCGCCCTCGGCAATGGGAAGAGGACGTCGAAGCCGTCGGGCAGCTCGATGGTGGTGAGGAAGCGGACGTGGCCGGTGTGACCCTGGGAGAGCCCCACCAACGCCGGGGCCGCCTTGGCCGAGACGGCGAGGGTCAGCACCACGCCGGCGCTGGTCCCGATCCACAGCAAATCCTTGCACGCCAGGAGAGCCGTGATCCGCAGGCAGGCCGCCTTGTGCTGCCGGATGATGGCATCCGAGCCTGTCGAGCATCCCGGCTGTCAGCGTCCCTGCCTGGCGTGGGGCTGTGAGCCCCGCTGATGTCACCGGTCTCCGTTTCAAGGGGTATTTGGGGGGTGCGGGATGCGGGGAAGGGACCCCGCCACCCCCTTGGCTGGTATAAAGCACCCCAGGGTGCTGCCAGATCGGGCTGCCTGAATTCCGCACGGGATTACGCTGATGCCCGGGAGATGCCCTATTCCCACGTGGGATGATGCAGCCACCCAGGGCTGCTCTATTTCTGCTTGGGATTATGAAGTCATCCAGGAGATGCTTTATCACCCCGTGGGATTACGCAGCTACCCAGGAGCTGCCCTATTACCACGTGGGATTATGCAGATACCCAGGGGTGCCCTATTCTGATGTAGGATTATGCACACGCCCAGGGGTGCCCTATTCCGACGTGGGATTACGAAGCCATCCAGGGGATGCCCTCTTCCTCCTTGGGATTATGCAGATATCCAGGGGTGCCCTATTCCTGCGTGGGATTATGTACGTGCCCAGGGATTATGAAGCCATCCAGGGGATGCCCGACGGCCCCGTGGGATTATGCTGATGCTCAGGTGCTGCCCAATCTCTGCATGGGATGATGCAGCCACCCAGGGGATGCCCTGTTTCCGCATGGGATTATCCATCTGCCCAGGGGCTGCCCTGCTTCCCCGTGGGATTACGCAGCTGCGTAACACCGAGGACGAACCCCATGAGCGTTACAAATCGGGTCTCCTTCCCCAAAACTGGTCAGGACGCAGGAGATACTGAATTTCCCAGCACCGGATGCTGCAGGGCATCGCGTTTTGAAGGAAGGCGGATGATGGGCACGGGTACCCACCAGAGACAGCGATGGGCACCCACTGGAGACCTCCCACTGGTGGGACTTACCGGCGAGCATCTTGTGTACCGGGGGGGTGATATCCGCTTCGGCCAACTGCTCGTAGCTGGTGGCGTGGTAAAGCCGGACCTGGGCGCTGCTCTGCAGTGCGACCCACACGCCGGTCCCCGCGCTCACCATGCAGGTGACGCTGCGCCCGCCGTCCTGTCCCACCTGGAGCGTGTGCTGTGGGTGACAGAGCCACAGCGATGACACTGATGATGCCACCGATGGCCATCACCGTCCACCCCGCCCCCCGACCTCCTGCCATTGCCCGTGGTACCTCTTGCGCCAACGTGGCGGTGTTGAGGACGATGACCCGGTTTTGGCAGCCGCACCAGAGCTTCCCTGCCACCGCCACCATCTTGGTGATGGGGCTTCCCGGAGAGCCCAAGGACAGGGACTTGGAGTTTTGGGGGTCCCAGAAGCGGCCTGTGAGGGCAGTAGGAACGGTGTGGGTAGTTAAAGCATCTCCAGACAACCCCATCTTGACCCAGCTGATGGGACGCAGTGGCTGAAGATGCCCGTCTCCAGGTCCCCCATCAGAGCTGATATCCCCAAGGGATGCCAGCGGTGAGCAGGGACCAGGAGGAGGAGGCACACCTCCACCTGGCTCTGATTTTGGGGTCTTCAGCATCTCTTGAGGAACGTCCCTTCCCTTCCTGCAGAGGCAGGGAAGCCGCCGGCACCCCGAGCATCCCTCCCTGGGGGGCTGCCCAAGCACCCACCCAAGAGCCACCGCTTTGGGGCTGCGTTTAACCCCCACAGCACCCTTTGACGGTCCCAAACCAGCCTCACCTGCCTCCCGCTGGTACACAATGAGTTCCCCGTTGGCCAACGACACAAAAACCTGGTTATCGAGGTACCTGCGGGGAGAAAAACCCTTGGACAACTGGTCGCAGAGCCCCACTCAGCCAGCCCAAACCACCTCACTGTGGACAACCCGGACCCAAAAATCTTCTTCCCCGCTTACAAGATGCACATGACAGCTGCGGCATGTTGCATCTTCATGCTGTTCTTCCTGTTACGGATGTTGTCCGAGGACTGGTACACGTGGATGCTGTGGGAGAAGAGCAAAGCTTGAGGCTCACATGGGATTGGAGTCCACCCCACCTGTGTGTCACCACATCCCGGGGACGTACCAGCCATCCTCGGTGCCCAACCACATGGAGCTCTGATGGGCTTCAGGGTCAAGGCTGAGGAGGTCCTCAAGGCTGCCCCGGGTGAAGGAGCCGCGGCTGGAGCGGCGCAGGGCTCGCCCGTCCGTGGGGCTCTCGCCATGCCGGTTTTGGCTGTAGGTGCCGGTGATGGGCATGAAGCTGGGTTCTTGCTCTTCCTCCGAGCTCGTTGTCTCCGCCGTTGCCTCCTTGCAGCTCGGGATCTCTTCATCTGCAGAGGAGGAAGGAATGGGTCAGACCAGGACCACCTGACACCCACCAAAGTGATGGAGAAGAGACCATAGGTCCTCTTGTGATGTCAAGCCCAGGGGAAGATGTAGGGATGCTGAGCCCCAAACCCACCAGATTTTACCCAAAGCCACCAGCCCCATCCCAGCACCACGGGGCTGGGCTGATGCCCCACATATCTCTTTTCCTGAGATTTCCTTGGCTCAAAAGCCTCCACCTGTGGAATTCCCTGAGGAACACAAGGATGGAGCCACCCATCATTTTAGTAGGGCCTGTAGTCACAGGTCAAGGGGTCACGGTTTTAAACCAAAAGAGGGGAGATTCAAACTAGATGTTAGGAAGAAAGTTTTTATGATGAGGATGGTGAAACGCTGGCACAGGTTGCCCAGAAAGGTGGTAGATGCCCCTATCCCAGGAAACATTCCAGGTCAGGTTGGTCGGGGCTCTGAGCAACTTGATCTAGTTGAAGATGTCCCTGCCCATGGCAGGGGGTTGGACTAGATAACTAAAGGTCCTCTCCAATCCAAACCATTCTATAATTTTGGGGCAAGGAAGTGATTTTTTTTGCTAAGCAGGGACTCACTGCCGAAGCTGGAGGAGATGGTGGAGTGGCTGGCCTGGCTCTGCAGTGTTCCCGAGGGACTGGGCGATGACTCGTCATCCGTGTCATCGCTATCGAAGGGCACCAGCTCCCTGTTGCCACCGTCGACCGGCTCCGAGAGCTCCAGCGACGAACCCGAGATGGAGATGTGCAGGCACGGCTGTGGCCCCGCATCCTCCGGCTGCGCCGGCATCGGCTCCGAAGAGGGACTGCCCACCGGCTCGGCACGCTCCCTGCCGCGACGAGGGAAGGGGGGAAAGAAGCGGCTCCAGCATTGCTCTGTGCCCGCCGGCTCCGCGGTGCCGGTGGGAATGTCCTACCTATACGCCCGCTTGAGACCAGGCACGGAGGCGATGCAGAGGATCCTGGCGGAGCAAACGGCGATGCACGCCTCCACCGTGGGCTCCTTACGGATGCTGAGCAAACAAACCTGCCCCACGTAACCGTCGCTGTTGCAAACCCAAACTTCATGGGAGCTTTCCGGGCTGCCGTGGCTTGGAGAAGCACAAGAAAACTGCAGGGGAGCAAAAGATGGGATGAGTTGGGTCATTTGGGAATGCTGCAGGAGCTCTCGGCATCTGGCAGTGAGCCCACTGGGATGGAGAGGACCGTGGGTCCCATGGGATGCTTGAACCCAGCCACCGAGTACCTGCATCCCGCTCCGCGTCTTCATGATGGGAATGGCCTTGAGGAACTCCGGGTCCAGGCAGTTTTTGCTGGAAGCTGAGAAAATCAAATTGGAGGATGAAGAAGTGATGGAGGAAAGGGGTCTACTGAAGTGGGGGCATGATGCTGAGCCCACCACTGTGTCCATCTCCCCGGTCCCTGGTGTTACCCAGCTTCTTCTTGGCATCCTCGAAGGCTTGCTCAAAGCCGAGCCGGGCATCGGGGTTGGGAAACTCAAAGATGAAGGACTCGGTGCCATCAGCTTTGGTGGCGCTGAGCTCCACCTTGTTGGGGGGGAAGGCCATGCTGAAGGACAGGGATTGCTTCTCCGCCAGCTCCCGGTGGATGGCGGCCATCAGGTCCTTGATCACATCATCCAGGCTCTGGGGATGGGGACAACACTTCAGGTCTCAGGGACGGGCCACCACCAGCCCACCAGCCTGATGATGCCCCTGTCCGTCCCCCAGCATCCTTCAGAGGCTGCCCCAACCCCATTGTGGCTTTGGGGCTGCTGGCATGTGGGCCCTTAGAGGCCACTCAAGGCCACCAGCCCTTCCACAGGCTCTCCTTCCCACCAAGGACATCCCAGTCGGTCCCCTGGGGAAGATGTCTGGCTGGGGGATAGCACCAGGGCCACCATGTGACACTGACCCTGTGCATCTCCAAGCATCCTTCAGAAGGTGCCCCAACCCTCCTCGTGGCTTTAGGGCTGGTGGCATCCAGGTTCTTCGAGGACACTCATGGCCACCAGCCCTTCCATGGATTCTCCCTCCCAGTGAGGACATCCCGGGTGGTCCCACAGGGAATGTGGCCAGCTAGGGGACAGCACCAGGGCCATCATCTTCATACCTGGTGGGGGAAGCTGAGGGTCTCCGACAGCTTGCTGACTTGTCCCAGTGTGCTGAGGTCTTCATCCAGGCGGCAGATGCTTTTCTGGATGCTCTCCCGGTTGGTGGCTTGCGAGGCACCTGTGTGGGGACACGCACATGGATTAACCCCTTCCTCCCCGGCGCTGCGCAGGGGAACCTTCTCCCTGCCAGCCAGGGGTGAGTGATGGGTTTTGGGGTGGGATGGGACGCTCCAGCAGGCAGTGGCAGACCTTTGACGATGTCCACGTCCTCCAGCGGCAGCTTCCAGAGCAGTTTGTACTTGCTGGCAGTGTCGATCACGCTGGCTGCTGTGTATCTGTGAGGTTGGAGTGGGGAGGGCTGAGGTGCACCCACGTCCCCAGCACCCCAAAAACAGCCCAGCTGGCGGGGACAGCCCTACCACCGTGGGTTAATGGTGGTGGGGTGCCCCCCAAGGTGGTACTCACAGGCTCATGGAGCTGCGGCGGAGGGAGCCCGACTTGCGCTTCAACGTCGTGCACACCAGCAGGTCCGTGAAGAGGAAGAAGGAGCGATCCTTCTTCCCACCCACCGCCTTCTGCAGAGTGGTGGGAGACACCAAGGGGTTAATGTCCACCTTGCCCCTGCTGCTGGCGCTGGGAGCGGTCCCTGCCTCAGTTTCCCCATCATGTGCTGCCTTGGCACAGGGATGCGGTGGGGTGGGACGGGTCCCACGCCACGGCTGTGTCCTCATGATGGTAAAAGGGAACATGGGTGCAACGGCTCTGTGGGGAAAGCCCCAGGGTCCCACTCATGGGGAAGCACCAGGGCCATGGGAACACCAGGCATGGGTTTACCAGGAACCCCATGGTCTCCACCTCCAGTCTACCTAACCACCCCTGGCCCAGGGCTGCTGCAGGTTCTTCCCGTCTCTTTCCTGCTCCCAAACCCATTTTATCTTCCCACGCACCCTTGGGGAATTTTATAGTGTCCCCATCAATCTGCCATTGATCCACCTGTCCATCCATCCATCCATCCATCCATCTGTAGCCTCCTATGGGCGTACAGACATCCCATGATGTGCAATCATAGCCTCCCACTGCCCCATCTGGGGTCCGGTCCCATGGCCCTGATGGCAACAAGGGATCATCCCGCTCTTACCACTTCCACGACCATCTCCTGGCGCAGGAACCTGCGGAGTGGGGCTTGGAGCTGTGGGGACAAGGAGGCTTGTGAGCGGGGAACCCCTGGAGGGGGACCATCGTGGGCTTCACCCCTGCCCCTGCGGTCCCCCAGCTCAGAACTGGCACCCCAGCCCATTCCCAACCCCCCAGGAGCCCACCAAGGCCAAGTAATGATGGGGAAAGCAGGACCCAGAGGAGAAAACAAGTGGCCCAGCCTGGGGTGACCCAGAAAGAGCCGAAATAGTTGCAATTTGTGGACAAGGAAAGACCGACCCTGTGTAAGACCCCCGTACGTACGTCCTCCATCCCTTCGATGTGGGACTCAATCTCCTGCACGATCCGGGCGTTCCTCTCCACCTCCTCCGCGCTCTTCATGCCCTTGTTGATCCTCTCGGCCACTTGCTTGATGTTGCGCTGGGCATCGATGAGGAAAGGGTGGTCGGGGTGGTCCTCTGGTGTGTGCTTCAGCAGGTCCTACCACAGGGACACAGCCGGGACATCACCACAGGTAAAGCCTGTGCATCGGCGATGCCGTGGCATCCCCAAGCCCCCACCACGCTGCTCTGGCTGCTGGGGATGGAAACCAGCCCCATGTGGGAAAGGTTTTGCAAAGAAACGAAGTCTTTAGCTTTGGCCACCACCAGCCTGGTCTTTGCCACCTCTAAAGAAGTCACGAGCTCCTGAGAGTGCATCATCACCTTGCGCGGACACTGGAAATTCTTCACTGGAAGTGTTCAAGGTGAGGTTGGATGGGGCTTTGGGCAACCTGGGCTAGTGGAGGGTGTCCCTGCCCATGGCAGGGGGGTTGGATGAGATGATGAAAGGTCCCTTCCAACCCAAACCAGCGCATTCCCACCAGCCTCAGTGCCAGGGAGAGTGACCCTGGCATGGGGAAACTGAGGCACGGAGGGAGTGGCAGTGCGACTGGTCCCAAAATGGTGCTGTAGTGTCCAACCTCCCAGCAGACAGGAGGAGGGGAAGGGGTCTGCACACCTGTAGGGACATGCTGGGGAGGGGGGACACAGTGGGGTGACAGTCCTCAGGGTAACCGTCCCCAGGAGGGCAGAGCCGTGCTCATGCCTGGGGGCACCATCTTTGTGTCAAGGGATGGAAAAATGGGCCAGGAGAGACGTGAGACCCCTAAAAGCTCCCGTTTCATGGAGATGAGGAGGAGCTGTGGTCTCCCCCGCACAGATGCCCTCCTGCCCACACCCACCTTCACCAGCAGCTCGTATCGCGGGATCCTCTGCACCGGCTTGATCATCAGGTCGGACAGAGCCTGCTTCTCCTTGTTCTCCCGCATGCTTTGCTGCAAAACACCGGCGGGGGACAAGGACAACCTCGTTAGGTGGAACACAGCAGGGACCCAGCGTCCCACCACCTCAGGACCTGGAGCAACACCCCTTTGGGTTTGGGGTGACTCCCTGTTACACCACCTGGAGTGACTCTGGTTCATCCCAACCTAGCCTCTCTGCAATACAGCCAAGAAGAAAGTGGTTGGAAAAATCCCAGTCTGACCATAGGTTACCAGTTCACTCCCATTAACGCCACCTTGCCCCACCAGCAGCCTTGCAGGTGGCTCTGAACCTTGGCCAGCATCTACGGGGAGAGGAACCAGGACCCACCTCCAGGAACTTCATGAACGCCGGCCGGGCTTCCTTGGCGATCCTGACGGCATCCTTGGCGTTGAGGAAGTTATCGATGTAGGCAGAGTAGATGTTCACCAGCACATCCTTGGAGAACTGGGAAGGGAAAAGAAGGCGGGGGGAAAGGGGATAGGTCCAGCATGGCCCTCCCGCGCACGCCGAGGAGAAGCTGCCCCAAGGGTTAATCCTGGCTCTGGGCTGGCGCGGGGAGGGTTTGCCTGCTGCCCGCCCCCCCCCTTGATTTTTCAGCCCTGACATTTCTGCTCCCGAGGCAGAACCGCCAAGCTGCAGACCCAGCTGGTCGCCGCAACACCCTGCCGTTACGCTAAGCAGACGGCAGGCCTGGAGATCGTCTCCCGTTCTCCATCTCAGGCATGTTTGGTCTGTCCTTTAATCACTCCCCTGCCTCCTGCTCCAAAACTTCTCCTGCTGGGGCCATGCCCGAGAGCGGGCACGCCTGGGTTCCCCGGGGGAAATCCACCCTGCGAGGACTTACCGACTGCACGAGGAGGTCGCCCACTTTCTGCTTCTCATGCCAGTTCTGGACGCAGTCATGGATCTGCTCCAGGAACTGCTCGTGGTGCTCCAGCAGCTCGGGGATCTGGTCGAAGATCTCATCCACCAGTGATGGGTCACACAACAGCGAGTTCTCCGGTTGCTTCAGCGGCTTCATGTAACCCTGCAGGGAAGAAAAGACCTCAGGGTCCCCACAGATTTCTTTTCCCACCCCATCAATATGAACTTTTCAACCCCCGTAAATATGGGGATCGGTCACATCCTGCACCGGCGGGGGGCCCTCAGTGAACATTGGGTTGTGGGGCCCATCAGAAGGACCCCTGCCGGGTCACAGCAAGTTTTGCACCCCAAATCCCCTGGGTCCCATCCCACCCAGTGCATCCCCACGGCAGAGTGAGGAGCAGGGCAGGTCTGCACGAGCAACCCCCACGCACGGTGTCCTCTATCCCCCAGTCACGGCCTTGAGAGGCTCCAAACCTTTGCTGTCATGAGCCTTGGCCACCTCCATCCACTATGGAGCCTGACCCAGCTGGGGAATCACAGCAGCACAACCCTGCGATCCAAAAGCTGGTAGGTTCCCGGTGGGATTTAGGGTGTCAGGGACCAGGAGAGGCTGGAGTGAGTGGGGTGGACACACCAGGTCAAGCCCTGGGCCACCTCACCACCTCTCTTGGGCAATGGCCAACAAGCAATGCTCAGGGTCAGTAGGAAAAGTAGGACAAGAGCAGGTCCTCTGCAAGGCTGGGTCTGCAGCTCTGCTACAAAACCCCTGTCTTCTCCCCCATGGGGCAGAGCTGTAGAGGGGAGCAGTGCCCGTGGGAATGGGAGAGGGTTTGCAAGGGATGCAGGATGAGGAAGGTCTTCTCAGGCCTTGTCTCCTCTTCAGCCCAACCAGTATGGGGTGCTGATGTCCTTCAGGATGTTGGGAGGACCGTGGAGCTGAACGGCAAGGACAGGACCCTCCTTGAGCTGCATTGGACATCTCCATCCAAGCTGGAGATCCCCCAAGGATGACGTTCCTCAGGCTGACGGTGGATATCTCATGAAAACTCAAGTTAGCAGGGCCAAATCCATCCTGAGGCTCATAACCCACCTCACCTGCCCTACTGTGGCCAACACCTCCAGTGGGAGCTGGCCTGGGCAGTGCCACGCATCCCACCCACTATGAAACTGGGGGCGTGAGGACCAGATGGGGAAGAAGAGCTTGGAGACAGCCCCTGCCTTGGCATATGAGGAGCACAGGCAGGGCTTGCCCATGCACCATCTGGCTTGGCTGGAAGATGATGCTCCAAGGTGGTCCCGGTCCCTGGTAGCCACCGTGCTACATGGCACTGGGCCACATCACAGATCCAAGCACCTTGTCCCAGCTAAGACAGGGAGCTGGGGGCATCTGGAGCCCTGTCACCCCTCACAGAAAGCCAGGTCCCCCTGGTTGCACTGTGCCAGGACGTGTCCCACAGGCAAGAGCTCAGGCATTAATGCCCTGTGCCTCCCACCTGTGTCCAACCAGTCCCTCCAGTGGGGAACCGGTGAGCCCCAGCACGGCTGTCCTCTCTCCATCCAGCCTCCCGTCCCACCTCAGAGGAGGACACAGCCCATGGGACAGTCTCTGTCCGTGCCAAGAGCAGCAGGGACACCACCTGACCCCAAACCCTGTACAGCTTCCCCCAAAACAAGCCTCAGAGCTAGGGTCCTCTCGCCCCTCCAAGCCAGCATCTGCACTAGGAGTAGCCTCAAAGGTCCTTCCCTCCTGCAGCAACATCTGGCAGAGCACATCTGGGTCCACCATGGGGGCATCCTCACAGGGGATTTATGGGGAAAGCCGGGTGTCGGGATGATGGGAAGCCCATGCCCTCATGGACATGCCCAGCAGATGTCCTACAGGCACCGCAGAGCTCTGATTTTTTGGTGTTTCCACCCGCAGCGATGTGGTTGGACAACCCACACCTACGTCAGCGTGACCTAGTCTCCAGGGCGTTGACCACCATTAACCTTCTGAAACACCTTCATTAACATCTGAAACGTTGGGTGGACTCTCCGGTCAGGCTGCTCCAAGGGGGTTGGAACCAGCTCAGTAAAACAAGGACCGAGAAAAACCCTTGGCCCGTGGCTGCAGGTGATGACGCTGAGCAGAAAATGGGGGGACGTGGGAACAGGGGGTGTAAGAGGTCCTCCATCACGGGATGGCCATCAGCAACGGCCCAGGAGATGGGGTGCAACATAAGGAAGAGCTTTTGGGGGGCAAGCACGGGAAGGGGCTTGGGGAGATGATACCCGCCAGGTGACGAGCCACCAGGAGCGTTACGGGCTTGATTTGGGGGACAGAGGTGACCCTCACATCCTGTTCTTGACACTATTGCCACGCTGCTCCCACCTCCGGTCCTGCCGTCCCCAACATCCCCACCGCCACCCGTCCCCAACCCATCCCCACGCCGCATCAATGCTGGTAGAGCACCCACGGCTGGGGGTCCGACTTGGGGTCCCGAGGACGGTGACAAGCAAGGGACGGTCACGCCGTGACGTGGTTTGGGGCGCCACGTCCCCGGTCGCGCCGCGTTACCTGCATCAAGGTGCGCAAGGACTCCACGTAGGACTGCTCCGTGTCCAGCAGCGTCATGATGACGTGTTTCCTCATGTCCTGCCCGGGTGGAAAGAAAGACAAAAATGAGTTTTGGGGTGACACGATGGAGGGGAGCTACGTGGCGGGTGTCAGCGCCGGCGTGGGGGCTCGGCGGGGAGGCTGAACGCCGGAGGAGCCCGGCTGGCGTCCAGCTCCCCTCCGCTCCCTCTCCACCCCGATGGAGGAATCCGGGAGGATTAGGAAGTACATGACACCGAGCGCACAGAGACGCCTGGTTTCCTCCGCGGCCGCGTCAGGAGCCCGCCCTGGCTCTCACAGCCCTACATGGGTCGGTCCCGGCGCCCTCCGTCTCTCCGGCGGCTCCGCTCGGAGCGGTCCCGTAGGAATTCGCCTCCCGCCCGGCACCCTGGGCACCCCGGTGCTGGGCTGTGGTCCCACAGGAGGGGGATTAATGGGGTGGGGGGGGAAGTACGGGGAGGTGGTGGGGTGGGGTGGTCTGCCAGTCTTGGGAAGCAGATGGGTCGGGGTCTTCTTGGTTGTGGGGCTCAGAGACCCCCCTCTGACATGCAGCACCCGAGGGGATGCCCCTGCAGCTCAGCCTGGGTGCAGAGATGCTCCAGAGTGCAGGGTGTGAGACACCCCAAAAGTTTTGGGTGCAGAGATGCTCCAGAGACCCTTGGAATAGAGTCACCCCAAAATTTTTGGGTGCAGAAGTACTCCAAAACTTTTGGGTGTGGAGATGTTCCAAGAGCACTGAGAGCAGAGACACCCCAAAAGTTTTGGGTGCAGAAACGTTCCAGAGAGACCCCAAAAGTTTTGTGTGGGGAGATGCTCCGGAGACCCTGGATGCAGAGATACCCCAAAAGTATTGCCTGTGGAGATGATCCAAAGGTTCTGGGTAAGAGAGAGCCCAAAAAATTTTGGCTGCAGAGACGTTCCGGAGACATAGATGCAGAGATACCCCAAAAGCTTCACCTGTGGATATGCTCCAGAGAGCCTGGGTGCCAGTTACCCCAAAAGTTTTAGGTGCAGAAATGCTCCAAGGGCCTTGGCTTCAGAGATACCCCAAAAGTTTTGAAAGCGGAGATGCTCCAAAGGGCCTGGGCATGAGACACACCAAATAGTTTGGGTGCAGGGACACCCCAAAATCCCTGGGTGCTTGGACACCTCAAAGACCCTTGGGTGCAGGGACACCCCAAAGTCCCTGGAGGCTTGGACACCCCAAGGCCATAGGTACAGAGATGCCCCAAAGACCCCAGGCGTGGAGACGCTCCAGTGAACCTGGGCACAGAGACACTCAAAGTGTCCCATTAATGGAGACACCCCAAAGGCCAAGGGTGCAAGGACACCCCGAATGCTGTCAGTGCACAGATACCCCAAAACCTCTGTGGACAAGGACCCTCCAAAGGTCCTGGGTGCTCGGACACCCCAACGGCCCTGGGTGTAGGGATGCCACCAACAGCCCTGGGCGCAGAGATGTCCCACCTGGCCACCACAGCGTGTTGGGACCAGGTTCCCCTGACCTGCTGCAGCTACGGGGGTTGCTGGAGCCACCAAACCCCCATGTCCCCCATCTCCTCCTGGGATGAGCCTGTGTCCCCCGGCCACGTGGGGCTGTGTCCCTCCTACTGCTCCCGGCGGGGACACAAGTGCTGCGAAGCGGCTCTGCAACCACAGAAGGAAGAATTAACCCAACCATGGTCACCACGGATGGAGGCCACCACCTCCTTGGTGGTCCCCACAGAGCAACGGGGAGGGATCCTGGCCAGATCCTGCTCGGTGCTTGAGCACAGAGCCGTGCCTCAGTTTCCCCACTCACCCACCAAGCCGATATCGGCCTTTTCTGCCAGGCAAGGAGGAAACTGTCTAGAGCCAAATCTTACGGTGACGGATCAAAGCCCCCCCAGAAAATCTGCCCCCATCCCCCAAGAAAACCCAAAACACGTTGAAGCCGAGGTCCTCAGGGACGCCGGCTCAGACCTCCTCTCTTCATTACAGCCTGACGTTCGTTAACACTCTCGATTAATTAGTTGTAATTACGGGCTGAAGGGCACCCAGCGGAGGACGGGCTTTAGGGACGCAGAGCGCCTGACCCCCTGCCCTGCCTCAGTTTCCCCAACGCTCGCCCAGCCTGTACTTCCCCGCCTCGATACGATGCTCCCGGCATTTTCCAGAGCTGTCCCAGCAACTGAAGCCAAGGGTCGGACCGGTGAGCTCAACACGCTCAGCACCGCACGCTGCACCGGTGGCTGGGGCTTTGCAGCAACGGGGAGATGCAGGATGAGGCCCAGGTGTTGGCAAGGGGATTTTTTTGCACCGTTACAGCAGCGGCATCATCCCGGCGGGGGGAAATTCCTGCCGGGATGAGCAGGAGCGGAGGGTAACGCACCATCCCGGTGGGGTGAAGCGGTACTGGGGCGTGGGCAGGATGTGTCCCGCTGCATCTTTTACCCCAGCAAAGCCTCTCCCCCGCAGGGCTGATGTTCCTTCGGTCTTTATCTGCTCTCCCTGGGGACCCCCTTGCCGCACCCTGGCTGCATCCTGCCCGCCCCGAGATGCTCAGCACCCTCAGGATCAGCCCCTGCCGCGATGGGAATTGGGGCCTTTCCCCACCAGCCGACACCTCCGTGGTGTAAATCAGCACCGGGGTGGTGGTGGCAGGGATGGCTCCAGCCCTCTCCGGGTGGGAGCATCCCCTCCTCCCCGCAATCCGGAGAACCCCGGGGGCGGCAGGCTGAGGATGAGGATGGAGGCGCCGTTGCCACGGCAATCGCGGTCCAGACCCCGCAGGTGCCGGGTTCTACCGGGCGCACACGTGTCCAAACATGACGCATCCATGCACCCCCCCATACATCCCCCCCAATCCTACTAGACACCCCCC